>APFE030782797.1:34866-60781 GCA_000404065.3 Pinus taeda
GGGGGGGAAGGCTGAAAACTCTGATAAGGTCAAAGGCTATACCTCGAGATTTTTTATTTTTTTTTGTAGAGCCAATAATAGTTGGGCAAACAGAAGGGTGGGGGACTGACCCACCGATGGTTTTGCGCATGGTTTTCACACATGGTTTTGGGCATGATGGTTTTTTCCCATGGTATTTGTAGATTCATTCAAGGGAGTTATGGTTATGTTCTAATCCAGGGTTAATGGATTGGGATTTATTAATGCTTCAACATGTATATAATATATTATGACAATTAAAGATAATGGAAATTCAATTTGGTTTTCCTGGTTTGGGTTCCAGGAGTAAAATTATGTTCTTTCCATTGTATATTTTTATGTTTTAAGAATTTATTTGTAGGAAATAGTTGTACAGGGCTAAAATGTACATTTCAAGGGGATGCCTTTGTTAATGAGGGTATTTTCTTGGGCCTGTGGTAGATCCTATTATAGTACGAGATATACAAGGTCCATTCTTGTAGTAAAATAAGATGGAAAATAGTGGAAAGACAGAGATCGAGCAATTTAATGGAAATTTTTTTGAGCTATGGGATCTTAAGATGGAGGATATATTGGTGGACAAAGATAAATGGATCATTGTAGATACAAGTACGAAACCAACATGAATGTTAGCAGAAGATTATGGAAAGCTATATTGGAAGGTGAAGAGCACAATTTGATTGTGTCTCTTAGATTCAACATTTTTTAATGTATTAGGGGAAGATACAACAAAGGCTTTGTCAGAAACGTTAGGGAATTTGTATCAGTCTAAGTCTTTGTGAATAAATTGTTCTTATGAAAAAACTTATATAACCTATGTATGAAGGATGGATGGAGACTCAGTGAAAGAAGATGTAAATGGATTCAATATTGTTGTGAGTCAGTGGTTATTTATTTATATTAAAATTTCAGATGAATAAGATGGAATCAATCTATTTTTTTCTCTACCAGAATAATGGGATAGTATGGTTGTTGCTATAGGTATCAATACAACTACCTTGAAGTTTTATGAAATAGTCTCATCCTTGTTTTCAGAAGAGATGAGATGGAAAAATATGGAGAGCTAGAATAGAGATGTCTTGTCTATAAGAGGACGGTCCCAGAACAGAAACAAAATAATTCCTCAAATGGGAGATCTAAATCTTGAGGGAGATCTAAATCTCAAGGAAAACCTATAAATGCATGCTAGAAATGTGGAAAATAAAGGAACCACAAAAAAGATTTGAAATCTAAAATGCCTGAGAAAGGAAATGGATATGATGATGCTTCTTGTATAGAGGCAAAAACCACCTTAGTTGAAGGTTTGCATGTGTACTTGGTTTCTCCTTCAAGTACACATGTGCATCATGAGGTATGGTTGATTAACTTAAGTGCATCCTTCCCTATGACTCCTCATAGGGAGTGTTTCTGTGAGTATGATAAATATGGTGGTGGTGATGTCTTCCTATGGGATGATAGGAAGAACAAAATCATAAGACACAAAACATTCAATCTGAAAGTACAAGGTGGAAGGATCATAACACTTATTGGTGTTCTAAACATTCTTGCATTGGTGAGAAATATAATTTCAGTGAGCAAGATGGATGTTTTAGGTGTAAAAACAATGTTCGAGGATGGCACTTGTAAGATTGTTCACGGAGCACTAGTATTGATGCAGGGAGTTTGGTTCATAACTCTGTACAAGATTCTAGGTAGAATGGTTAATCATGGGTGGAATAGTTATGTTGTTCTTGAAAGTGGAGTAGAAAATCATGTAGCCTTTAGAGGAAAAACTATTTTGTGGCATGAAAGACTTGGACACATTGGAGAGAAGGCCATTCGAATACTGCATGGAAACTATATGATAGAAGGTATGTCTAATTTCTCTCTATATTTATATATATGTGAACATTGTGTATATGGGAAGCCAAATCAGGGGAGTTTCCACTCATGTGCTAAAAGCGTGAAAGGGATATTAGAGCCAGTGCACAGTGATGTGTTTGGAACTATGTCGGTTCCATCGCTAGGTAAGTCTATCTACTATGTCTCACTCATTAATGACTTCTTGAGGAATACGTGGATATATTTCCTTAGGAATAAATGTAAAGTCTTTGATAGTTTTCAATAATTTAAGGCTTTGGTGGAGAAATAGAGAGAGAAGAAGATTAAGGTGTTGAGGACAGATAATGGTGGAGAGTCCTACATGAAGTAATTTCAAGAGTTCTGTCAGAAGTGTGGTATAGTGTGACAAAATATTACACCATACACACCTTAAAAGAATGGATTTGTAGAAAGAAATAACAAGACATTGAGGGAAACAGAAAGAAGAATGCTTAGTGGTGCTAGGTTGGGATAGGAATTCTGTGCAGAGGTAGACAATATTGCAAGTTCCCTATTTAATAGATCACCTTGATCAACATCAGAGGATAAGACCTCACATGAGGTATTGACTAGTAAGAAACGCTCTCTCTCACATCTCAGGGTATTTAGCTGTGATGCATATGTACATGTTCCAAAGGAGAAAATAACCAAGTTGGATAGTAAATCTAAAAGGTGCTTCTTTATTGGGTATAATGATGGTTTAAAAGGTTATGACATTTCGAACCAAAAAACAAAGAAGGTTGTGTACAACCAAGATGTGGTGCTTAAAGAGGTTAAATATGTTATTGAACATGAATTCCTGCTGAGAGAAAATGAATCAGATAAAATATTGTTTGAATTAAAAGAGGAAGAATCATACTCGGTAATAGAATAAGAATCAAAAGAGGAAGAACCAAATACTCTAGTGTTGAGGAGATCAAATCGAGTGACAAGGAAACCAAAGAGGTATATCCCATCTGCCTTTTGTTCAAATATTGTTTTATCTATTACTGATGATGATCATATAACTATCAAGGAGGTAGTGGATTCAAAAGATGACAAACTTTGGAAAAAAAAACCATGGTTGAAGAAATGGGATCCTTAAACAAAAATGAGGCTTCGGAACTATTTGAGTTTTCAGCTAGAAGGAAACCCATTGTCAACAATTCAGTGTTCAAGAAGAATATGAATGCAAAAGGAAAGGTGGAGAATCACAAATCTCGATTGGTAGCAAAAGGTTATTCCAATGTGTTGGGAATTGACTTTGGTGATATTTTTTTTCCTCTTGCGAAGTTAGATTCTACTAAATTACTTTTATCTGTCAATGTTTCTTTTGATTTTTTGGTAGAATATATTGATGTGAAGATAACATTTCTTCATGGGGATCTAGAAGAAGAGATTTACATGAAGGAACCATAAGGCTTTGCAATGAAGGGTAGGAAAAAACTTGTATACATGTTAAGAAAGTCTTTGTATGGGTTAAAGCAGTCAACAAGGATGTGGTATCAAAACTTTGATGCATATACATTGGGACTTGGCTTCACAAGGAGAAAAGTGAATCTCTATGGGTATTTTAAATTTATAGGCGACTGTGTTATCTATTTCATATTATATGTGGATGGAATGTTATTGATTGTCAATTACAAAGAAATTAGCCAAGATTTTAAAACCTAATTGTCCTCTAAATTTGCTATGAAGGATATTGATGCTGCAAACTATATTTTGGGCACAAAAATTAAGTGAGATCAGGGAAAGAGGAAGCTCTGGTTAAAATACAAGATGTATGTCAAGACAATATTGTAGATGTTTGATATGGAGGATAGAAAACTGGTTAATGTTCCTGTTCGTGTAGTTGCAAAGTTATCTGCTGAATAGAGTCCCAAGTCACAAGAACATGAAGAGTACATGTCATGTGTTCCATACAGTAGCGCAGCTAGTAGCCTAATCTATGCAATGTTATGTACAAGACCATACATTGCAAATGTAGTGGGATTATTGAGTAGGTTTATGTCAAAACTAGGGAAGGAGGACTAGACAATAGTGAAGTGAATTTTTAGGTATTTGTGTGGCATTAGTGATGGTGGTTTACTCTACCAAGGAAGACCTAGATTAAAGAAAGTTTTAGACATATATGGAATTGCTTATGCATACTGGATTGGAGATCTGGATTAGAGAATATATACAAGTGAGTATGTGTTTAACCTATTTGGAGGAGTAGTCCATTGGATGAGCAAGAGACAATTTTTAGTGGAAATTTTAACTACAAAGGTTGAACACATGGCAGCCACTCATGCAAGTAAGGAAGTAGCTTAGTTGTAGAGATTGCATTCAAGTATGGGTTGGTATAGTGAGATATAAGGATAAAATGTGATAGCCAAAGTGGAATTTTATTGGCAAAGAACCCTTCTTATCATTCAAAGACAAAGAACATTGATGTTCAGTATCACTTTGTGAGGGATATGGTTGAAGAGAAAACAACGTTGTTGATAAAGGTGTATGCTTTGAAGAATATTGTAGATGCATTGACAAATTATGTGAGCAATGAGAAGCTTTCTTCATGTAGAGTAAAAATGGGCATTGTAGCTCTGGACCAATGATTGTGCACTCATACGCCCCCCTGTGTAGAAAGAAAACAATAAGTGGGAGAATGATAAAGATTAGTACTTTGGGGAAGTATTGTCTTCACTCTATGCATACCACTTATTCATATATTCCATATGAGTTATAAGTTTTATTTTCTTCATTATTTGTCTTGGGCTTGGTTCATAACCCATTGATTTCAACAAAATTTGAACACCAAAATATTTGATGAGAAATGGAAATATTTCGAAGCAATCTAATTGTCTAAATCGTTCGCCATTAACATATCAACTATGAGTTCATAAAATTATGAGATGGAAAAATATATGTATAAATAAGTTTGATTAGCTTCCTTGTTGTACTAACATGTCTAATCATACACTACTTTTAGGACTCAAGTATGAATTTTCCCTTTATATGCCAAAAAATTTCATTCACTTTTATTAAAAGGCATCCATAGCCAAAATTTCCAACATTATAAAGTCATTCATAAATATTGATAGATCCACTATTGTTCAATGAGAAAGAAAGAAAAAAACACAAGTTGTAGAAAGAAATTGCACACACACACCCATGCTTGGGAGTTACATGTTTGAGTTTCGTATCCTTTCTACTAATTGTTGGATCTCAAGGTTAGTAACTTCCAAATAATTGCAAGGCCCAAAAAGCCACTCGACACATACATAAAAGAATCTAGAAATTGCAGGAAATAAACTATCAAATCTAGTCAAACTGTGCATGAGATAAATAAACCAAGAATAAGAAATTTACAGGATCAAGAACTAAAAATACTTAAATGAAATATAAGTGTGCATAAAATAGATGAAATAACATCTACCGGAACTATCTAACTATACAAGTGGATCCCGGGACAAGGGGCCCTTCCTTGATGGGAGAACTATAGGATGATAAAAAATTAGAAACTAATCAACAGTATAATAATTTCATTAATCAACTAGAAATTATAGATTACAGGTTTAGACAGCCTTCAAAAATGCTACCTCTCTATCAAAATCAATGTTATCTTTCCCCCTCCTATTTAGTGTTGCCTCATTTAAATTTTATAATAATTATTTTGGACATAGATAAGATCCTAAAACTATGGATCTTCTAGCCAAATACTACTACCATAATAGATTTCAGTGTTACAACGATGTTATCTGATGCAAAAATTAGAACATTTAAATCCCTAGTTGGAATTCTGCTAAAATATCATGAAAATGTAACTAACAGTTTGGTGTTCTAAAATTAGAAATAACATGTTGTAATCTTCCCCAACAACCACATCGATAGGATAGGATCCATATATGATGTATAAAAAGCAAAACATATGTCTTGATTTGTGCTAACTTGGCATGGAAATATCTTAACCAACAATCACACCATTGGTGGTCAGCTACAAGACATCCAATAACTGAAAGCACATTCAAACACTTGCATAACTACCAAAATAGTGTGCCTAAAATTCGGGTAGTTTGGTTAGTATTCTCTTCTAGTGGTCATATATATATATATTTCTTCTTTTTCTTTTGTTTCTTTTTTTTCTTTTTTTTCCTGATAGTTGAAATTTCATGTGCTTCTTGTAACTAGAGTGAGACCTTATAAACCTATAGTCTACATAGAAACTATAGGAACTAATGTTAGGAAAATCTTAATTAGTAAAACCAACAAAATTCTTTATAATTCATTAAAAATAAAGTAAAACAATGTTAATTAACTACTTTAACTATTTGTTGGCTTGATGGGCCCTGACCTAGGTTGAAACTTAGTTGTTCCAACCCACAAAACCCTAGAATGGTGGCCCTTTCGGCAACAACCCGCATAGTGCAGGCCACAATCTCACCCAAAGCAGTATTAGGGGATGCCAAAACTAGGTTTTTGCATCCAAAGGGCTTTGCTATGGGTTCCTATGGCTTCTAGGGCTTAGCTCTGTCTTCATGAATCCTAACACTTTCGAGTCATTTAATTATAGTAATTCACCTAAAAAACATCTATATCTTCATGAAGGTATTTAAACATTCATAACATCAACAAATCTTAATGATCTACCACTTTCATGCATAAGGTAAGAATTCATTCATATAATTTTCAATATAGAGAGAAAATACAAAAAATTGCAAAGGTAAATATAGATACACAGATGCATAATTAATGGATCAAAATTATCTTTATTAGATTTATTCTTTCAAGTACAGACTCTATTCCCTATGCACTCAACTGTAGGGTCCCGCGCACTCAAGTTGCAGACTTACCAAGGTCTCCATGCACTCAGTTGCAGGATCCTTCCCCTTCACTTAAGTACATGAAACATACTTTCTTGCCCAAAATAATGATATTCTATATGAATTATTTTCTAGACTCGTTATGACTCTTCTATATGTATATTTTTCTTTTACAATACCATGGTCCATGGAACATTGAAGGGTCTCAAAACTTCCCATCTTCTGACAACCTAAGGGAATAAATCCCCATTGACTCTTATTATCTTACCACTCCTCTACCACAAATCACAGATACTTTACATTTGTACAAAAATTAAGTACCAAAACTTGACCCTAGGGCACCCTATCATAACAAGCCCCCAACACAATTTTGTGACTTGTCCTCAAGTCATTTGGCTGGTGCTTCGATCTTCACTTGGAGTTTGTGGAACTCCAACATCAAAATTTGCAGATCGGTTGTTCCTTGTGTAGCTGGTTGCTACACTTCCTCGACCAATTTTTCGATAGATGGGATGTCCACCATGAGGCCCATGGTCCTCTAAGTTTGTTGTATACTCTTAAGTTTAATCCCTACTAGAGAGTCAACTGGTTGGCCTCCTCTATCCAACGGTTTGTTTGGGAAGCAAGAATTTCTTCATTGTGGCACAACTTGTCAATTTCAGTTTGCAGCAACTTTCCTTATTACAACCTCATGAACCATTGTACTAGCACCAGTGTCCACACATTCGATCAGATGTCATTGAGCTAGCTCTATTTTTCCCTGATGTCTACGTCAATCTTCTGCAGAGTTGGGTCCTCCTCTACTGAAGTCCGTAACTCCATGGCCTACTCAAACAACTCAATGTAGCCTTTGACTGCATTTTCTAAATTGGCCATGCCATATTTGATAGAATCTCTGCGCTACTCCTGAACCTCTTGAGGAGTCGTAGGCTTCTGCTTCAATTGTAGCTTTGATATGTGTAACTACAAGTCAAACTATACTCAGTAGATTTCATTCTTTGACTCTTTCACTACTGCGACTAACTTTTGGATCTTCTCCATGGAAGTTTCTTTAGTTGAAATGTTAAGTTCTAGAAGCTCATCGAAAACCCGCATAATGGCTGCCTCTAATTTCTGACATCGCATGGTGATTTCCTCCTTCTCCTTGAGTTCCTGCACCTTTTTTAAAACGATCTGTTGGTTGTTTGTTTTTACTTCATTGATAACCAAAAAGACATGATTCTCCCTAATCCGCAACTCATTAGAGACGCCCTAGTGAAGCTCATGCAGGGTCTAGGTAATGAGCATCGTGAGGTTTAGGCCCATATTGTTAATCTGAAATAGTTGGTCCATTACTTATTCTGTCTCAGAGCACAAGGCTCCATTTTCTAGCTGAATTATATGGAGATCCAAGGTCTTGTCTATATCTAGAAATGTGGAGCTCACTTGATGCAGACTCTCTTGTACCTCACTCACCTGTCCCATGCTCACCTGCACTTGACCTGTTTAGACCTGAAACTCATGAAGGTCTTATTGAACCTTTAACAACACCTCCTGGTATTATTTCTCGAAGCGGCCCCAAAGTTTTGAGGTTGTGTCATGAACCACATCACTGATTTCATCTAAGTACCCCTCAGTGATGACTAAAGTGGTCACCTCGGCTGATCAATTGAACTTCTATTTCTTTCGCGGCCCTGTGGATGTCTACTTCTGTCACTTCTTTACCATGAATGGGGTTCCCGGATCTGTGCCCCCTCCTTCTTCCTCTTACATTTCTTCTTAGTCTAATGTTCGCTGTGTATCAGACTCTTCAATGTTGATGGTGGTCTGTACTATTGTCATTGTATGATTTGCTAATGCTTTGTCTGTCACTTCCTTTTATCTAGAAGCAACCTCTTTCTATTGCGCAACTTTCTCCCAGGTGGCAGCCTTCTCGATTTCCTTCTGTTTCTCTACTGTTGTTGTCTGCATGATGGTATCCTCCACAACTTTGATCATACCCACGCCCGCATCTGATGGGGTTAGTCATTCAGGTGGCCATTTCACCACGATCTCTCCGACATATTCCTCAGCCACCAAGTAAGGAAACTTGTGCCATGTCTTCTTGGGATTGCTCCTTGCATGAACATGTAAGTTGTTCATGTCCACCTTGAAATCAACGAGGTGCTCGTACTGGGTTTATAGTGTGGGTGATAGCCATGGCCTCTGGCTAATCAATGTCTATAGATCCATTTTAAATAGGACCCAAAATATTTTTTCTTCCATGACTCACATAGGGTCCTCGGTAGCCTAGAGAAAAGTGAACTTTAGTGCCTCTAGAAGGTCTATCTCCTGCTGAGGAAATTGAATGTCCTCGGGGATCCGCCATGCCACCAACACAATCAACAATAGTAACTAGGCATAATGAAACACCTTGCCCTCCTCCTAGGCCTCCCGATAGTTCTCCAAAATTCGTTGCACAAGTACTGAGCCCAATTATACTGGACTCCCTTGGTGCATTGCAAATCCAAAGAGATGACTAGCGTTGAGACTTCATCCATGCAACACTTACACATGATCTAGGTGTAATGAAACACCTTGCCCTCCTCCTGGGTCTCCCGATAGTTCTCCAAAAATTCGTTGCACAAGTACTGAGCCCAGTTATACAGGACTCCCTTGGTGCATTGCAAAGCCAAAGAGATGACTAGCATCGAGACTTCGTCCATGCAACACTTACACATGATTTTGCACGTCAATATCTATGTGAAAAACTGCATTGCAGGATCCGTGTAGAGTAGATAGAATATCCATGCACCTTCTTTATTAGCTCAAACTCGCTTTTCATTTGGTTGGAAAGTTTCTTCTCCTGCATCTTTCCTCCGAATGCTTCCACCAAATCTATGCCTTGATATGGTAGCAAGGTGATCTGCTGGATCAACATGTGCATAATTGGGATGGATTCTCCTAGCCAGAGACAACCATCGTGCACTAATGTGAGCAATCGCCTCACACACATGGTGTTTATGTTTATGCGACTAAAATGTGGCACCCAAAGCATATTCAAGTGCCCCGCAGCACCAACACCAGCAACCCACTTCATCGGCTCCAACCGCATAACCTTCGATGCTTCATAATATACCTTGGATAGGTATTTGGTTGGCCCCAACTAAGGAAATGTTTAATGATCCCCTAAGTCCCAGTCATCCATTTTTAGGGTCAGTATGTAGGCCAACAACATGCCCTTAAACAATAATTTCTTTATCAAGAGTGGTGTAGTGACCATGAATTTTGCGTTGTCAAGGTATTTAAGCACTTTCGCTTTGGCCTTGCGTGGTGGGAAATAATTTGGTAGATGTGTCATCGGCTCATCCTCCTAAGCATCGATCTCCTCAATGCCTTCACATAGTTATTCTTCAATTAAATCCCTCGGCATGGTCAATTGTTGTGACCGATCTATCGTCCCTTTCTGGTGGACTTCTATGGGGTTTTTCCATTGTGACTGCCTCATTGGGATGTGTTGGGGTTTCTTCTGCTTCTTATCAGTCACCTTGTACGTAGAAGGTTGTGATACAGAATGCTTAGCTTGGGGAGACCTAGGCATCGTAGTCGGAAATCCTACAGGGACAGATGGCCCTATTTCCATCTTAGGGGAAGTTGCAGTCATTCTAGCCACAAAACATTCTCGAAGAAAGTCAAGTACGTTAGCCAACCCTGGTCATGAGAAGATCTCCTCCCAATTTGGCTCGAACATATAATTCAGCTCTTGGCATAAAACAGGGCGAAACAAGTCAATATCAACTCTCAGGAAGCAAAGTTTTTGAATGTTGGGCAGCAGACCATATTTATAGACGATTTTGAATTCGAATCCAATCGTTCCCTCTAATTTTCAATCATTAATTCATCTTTGGTGGAAGATTTCCAAAGATATGTGACATAAATGCATCTTCCCCACTCCTTTCAGTGGAAATGTTTCCCTCCAATCATCTACATTACTTCTAACTATCATTTTTTGGCCAGGTCGCGCTACACCCATCCTCGTGGCACAAATTCCTTGACATAGCTCCCCTCTGCACCTTACTTCCATCCATCGTGCAACACTCTTGTTTCATCTTTCCAACTTTTAGGCAGTGTAGTTTATAGTCCTGTACTTCCTTGTAGCTACCTGGAGTACTAATACTATCCTGCCATCATATAGTCATTGCACATGGGCAAGATCACCTCTTTACAACTTCAATCAACTGCGATTGACTTTTCTTAGAAACAATTCCTTGTTCATCTTCACGACTTGAACTATGCCATGATCTGTAATTTCTTTCATGACATAAGGGCCTAGCAAATGCATTTGGAACTTCCTCGGGAATCTTGTAAATTTTTTGTCATATAGCAATACCAAATCGTTATGTTGGAAGGTGCACTACTTTATATGTAGATCATGCCATGTCTTTTCGTGATCCTTTTGCACCTGTTGATGAAATACTGCTAGAAAACAATCTTCTTTCAATTTTACTAGTTGCATGCGAAGCTCCTCCATAGTATCGCCATCAGCCATATCTATCAATGGTGCAATCTACAAACTTGGCACAATGTATTACATGGCCATTACAACCTCCTTCCCAGATGCGAGTCGGAAATGAGTTTGGCCTATCAATTTTTTGCAAGTGGTTTTATATGCACAAAATAATGTTGGTATGCACACATCCTAGTCATTTCACTTTGCATTACAAAACTTTTTCAAGGTGCTCTCCAAGATTTTGATGAAGTCTTGTACCATACCATTATCTTGAGGGTGATATGGCGTACCCTTCTGATGATATACCTAGAATTCCTCAAGCATCGCAATGATTGTTTCGTTTAGGAAGTGTGTGCCCTGTCAGTCATCAAGATCTTAGGGCATCCAAACCTAGATAGAATAAAATCAAAGATGAAATTCATAGTGGTAGGTGTGCTATAGTATTTTACCGGTTGTGCCTCCACCCATCGTGTCAAGTAGTTGTTGTAATAATGTATCACAACCGGGTCCTTTTCCTTAGTGGCTTAATTGGACTGACAAATTCGATTGCCTATCTATCGAACACCTGCAAGGTTATTTGCGGATTTAATATAAACTCATCACTTCGCGATGGTCACCCCATCCTTTGACATGAATTAAACTCCCTACTATACACCTTTGAGTCTTTATGTACTATTGTCCACCAAATTCCTACACGTAGGATCTTCTGCATATTCGCTCTGCTTGCATTATGTTCTTCCGCTACTCCTACATGCGCTTTTGCAACAATTCTTGGCCATTCATACTCTAGGACATACCTGCATAATATCTCATCAAAGCCCATTTTGTATAAGTGTTCAGTGATCATAGATAATTTAGTCGTGCAAACCACCAATTTGTTCTTCTACTTTGTCGAATATCCTTTCGGGGTTGTCCTTGTAAAAAAAAATTGAATTATATGGGCAAAGTGATCGTTTGTGACACGAATAGCAAAGAGTTGCGCATCAAGAAACCCTTCTTCCAAACTTATAGGCTCATCACTAGTCTCAATTTGATCCAGGTGGATGTTGGTGGCCACCCACCTATCCCATTTGAACCCCCACAACTATATCTTTCACTTTTTTCAGTTTCCTAAATTGTAGCATAGTTTACTATTTTTAGCAGTTTTCCGGGTCCTGAACTTCCTGAGCCATTTTGAGGCCCTAAACAACGTTTTTTGGGAAATCTAGGGCCAACATGGGTCCACGGACCCATGTTTCCATTCCCAAAGTGGTAGTTCTTGGATAGATCTTTCTAACGAGCTATCGTACGCATCAAACGAAGATCATATGCCAAAGTTATGACCCCAAGAAATTGATGTACCAATTTACCCAAATGGGGCCCACAATTTGGTGTTTCATCTTCTACGGTTAGGTTTTGGGATGTGAAGGCTTTTCCATTGTTTCTCGACAATAAATAGGCCTTCGAGCCTCATTGTAAGACAGTTCAGAGGCATGTAGCTACCACATCTCTTCTCAGAGATAAACTACCATCGGCCTAGTTGGTTTATTTCCATTTCTGATTGCAAGCATATTTCAGTATTTTCCATTAATGAAATGAAGTATTATTTCAGCTGCATCTTTCTGTATATGGTTATCTCTGTATTTTGTTGCGTTCCTGTTTAAATCCGGATTAGCGGTATCAAAGCAGTTTGCTTTTTCTCTATTTTTCTTTGCATGTCCCCAACGAGGTCAGGATATAAGGAGTTAGGGCTTGAACTGGTCGAACCTTTGCAAGACTAGCCTCGTAAATCCTAATGGCCTCCCATGGCGGATGAAAAGAAAGACGAGGGGGTAGGAGATCCTATCAAAATATTGCTTGAAGAAGCCCTCAAGTGAAAAAGGAACACGATGATGGAAAACTTTGTACAGATCCTTTAGTGGCTACCCAGAGGCGACACATCAGCTTCCAACAGCTACTCTGGAAACACCACGCCCTTTAAGGTACAAGTTAATTTTGAAATCCCCATATTTGAGGGTTAGATAGACGCACATGCTATAGATAAATGGTTAAATCTGCTAGAAGGATATTTTTTTGTTCATGAATCTTCGAGTCAGGAAAAGATTGTTTTTTCTCTTCTCAAAGCAGCCCCCCATGTCAAGGACTGGTGGGAAACCTATTGCGAGTAGAAGAATGAAAGCACAAAATCACTATTTTTAGCCACACCCACTTGGGACTCATTCCGAGATGCCATCAAGGAGTAGTACTACCTTGTCAAAAGCTACGAGGACAAATACATAAAGTGGACCACGCTGCGATAGGGAAGGGATCAAGATGTGCTAGAGTTCACAAACATTTTTCATACCCTTCGCACATAGTTGGGTATCAAAGATTCTAAGCTACATCTGGTACTCAAATACTGTGGCTACCTACACAGATACATCCAGGAAGAGATGGAGTTCCTGAACATCTCCTCGCTCGGCACAACATATCAATATGCTATCAAAATCGAGCAAAAGTTCAAATAGAAGAAGCGAGACTTTGGATTTGCAAATTTGAAGACCAAAGGGAAAAGCCAAGGTGGGGTGACCCAAGGCAACCTGTCGAAGTCGCAAGAAAATAACAACACCACGAAGCCAAAGAAGGACACAGGAAAGTGGTGTGAGTTCCACAAGAGTCCCACTCATAACACAAGTGAGTTTCGGACTAGGCAGTCGCCGGTGGCTGAGTTGAAGGCTTCCAAATCAGATGCATGTTCTGACCTTGAGCTAGAACCTGACAAGGGGAATGGCAAAGGGAAGCAGACCATTGATGTGGATCCCGGCGCCACTATCGCCACTGCCAAGATCCAAGAAAATGAGCCCAAAGAGGCAGAGGAGGGGGAACATATTTTCCACTCACATATGTGGGTGAAGGGTTCACCGTTGTAATTCATTATCGACAGTGGCAGCTAAAAGAACCTCATTTTAGCAGAGGTCGTGAAGTGGTTGTGCCTACCGACTACACCACACCCACAGCCGTACAGTATTAGTGGCTTCATGAAGGACGAGATCTCAAAGTTCGCCAGCAATGTTGCCTTCCCTTCAACATCAAGCCCTTCACAGATGAGGTATTATGTGACGTTACACCTCTGGATGTTTGTGATGTACTATTAGGCCAATTACGCTTGTGGAGGCAACATGCTGTGTATGAGTCAAGGCCTCATGCTGTCATTATTTCTTTGGATAATTCATTATACAGGATACTGGAGGTAGCCCCACCTACCACCACCTCTTTCATCACTGCCAAGAAAGGTAGCAAGCTCATCTCTCAAACTAAGAAATTCATTTTCTATCTGGTTTGCTCCCAAAGTAAGGGGAAGATCGTTGCTACATCCATGACCCCCGTAAAGGGTTCCTCCATGCAGTAGAAACAGCAAAGGGATACAGTCATGACAAAACACAGGAACAACTTCTCCTCACCCACAGGGGTACCACACAAGTTTCAAGTGGGCGACAAAGTTTGGTTACATTTGCAGAGAGAACGCCTTACTAGAACCCATCAGAAACTCATACCACATTGATATGGTCCTTACACCAGTACCAAGGCTACGGGCAACAATTATTTGAAGCACAACATTCCTCCATTCCTTCGCTTGCACCGAGTGTTTAATGTGGACCGTCGTCGACCATGCTTCCCACCATTACTAGACACATCAGAGATTGCAGGACAAGTTCAACAGATGGAGGAACTCAACCCAATGGTGACCATTGCTTCCTAAGGGGGGAGGAATGATCCAGGTGGATTTTGGTGGCCACCCACCTATCCCATTTAGAACCCCACAACTGTCTCTTTCAGTTTTTTCAGTTTCCTAAATTGTAGCATAGTTTACTATTTTTAGCAGCTTTTCAGGTCCTGAACTTCCGGAGCCGTTTTGAGGCCCTAAACGACGTTTTTTGGGAAATCTTGGGGCAACATGGGTCCATGGACCGATGTTTCCCTTCCCAAAGTGGTAGCTCTTGGATAGATCTTTCCCAAACTGGTAGTTCTCAGATAGATCTTTCTAACAAGCTATCGTACACGTCAAACAGAGATCATATGCCAAAGTTACGACCTCGGGAAATTGATGTACCAATTTACCCAAACGAGGCCCACAATTTGGCATTTCATCTTCTAGGGTTAGGTTTTGGGATGTGAAGGGTTTTCCATTATTTCTCGACAATAAATAGGCCTTTGAGCCTCATTGTAAGATAGTTCAGAGGCATGTAGCCACCACATCTCTTCTCAGAGATAAGCTACCATCACCCTAGCTAGTTTATTTCCATTTCTGATTGTAAACATATTTTAGTATTTTCCATTAATGATTTGAAGTATTATTTCCACTGCATCTTTGCATATATGGTTGTCTCTGTATTTTGTTGCATTCCTTTTTAAATATGGTTCACAATCCTAGATAGGTGATCTAGTCCAACATTCAAGTGTCATAGCTTAACGATCACCTCAAAATCATACTCCTAGAATAGAAACAACCATATGGAAATCTTCCTCCCAACACAAGATTATTGGCCAGGTAGTTTATCATAGAATGGTCTGTATACATTTTGAAGTCTACGCCTAACAGATAGTGCCAAAATTTATATAGCACGTACACCATCGCTAGTCCTTCGTGCTCTATCATTGAGTAGCTCTTCTCCGCCTTTGAAAATTGCCTACTCGCAACTGTTATAGGATCGTCAATGTCTCCTTCCTCTAGTTGGGTGAGAACTGCACCTACCGCAATATAGAATGCATCGACATGCACATAAAACTCCTTTTTCTATTCCGAGAACACTAGAATGGGCGAAATGATCATTTTCTCCTTTAAAATTTCTAAGCTAATTTCAAAATATTCATCCCAACAGAATGTTGCATCCTTCTTCAACAACCTCTCCTTCTATCGCAGTTATTTGCGTGTATGGCTTGATAAACTTCCTATCATATCCAATATTACCCAACATTGCGTATAGCTGTTTTAAGTTCTTTAGGGCTTCCAAATTAACAATGAAAACTATCTTAGCAGGGTCCACCATCAATCTTTGCTTGCAAACAACATGACCCAACAATATTCTGTATGGTACATAGAAGATACACATTTTCAGGTTAAGGGCAATCTGATGCCTTTGAATGGTATCCAACATGAGGTACAAAATTGCAACATGATGCCCAACCAATACAAACATGGTCCAATCATCAAAGTAGACCTCCAAAAATTTGTGGATAAATTATTTAGAAGCTATAATTACTACTCTTGAAAACATCGTAGGCACATTGTTCATGAAAAAATGCATTACCATATATTGAAAACAACCCCATTCCATCGCAAAGGTGGTCTCACTTCGATCCTCCATTGTGATATTGATATGGTGGTACCCCAAGAACCCATCAATGAACGAGTAGGCTTCCTTCCTTCCAACATTATCCAGTACCTCATATTTAAACGGTGTAGGGAATCATTCATGGATGTACGCATCTTTCAACTTCCTCAAATCTACCCATATCCAAATTTCATCCTGCTACTTCTTTTCATTGATTAACATGGGACATACCGAGTTTGATCCCTCTAGAGGTTCAATGATCCCAGCTTCAATAATATTTTCCAATTCTTTGCACACTGTTTCCTTATATTTAGGATTTAATCAGTAGGGGCGCTGCTTTACAGGCTTCGCGTCTGGCTTCAAACTAATTTTCATGACACTTGAATCCCCTACTATCCCCTTTAGATCAGAAAACTTGGTTGGAAACAAGTCCTTATACTCGCAGAATGACCCTCTGACCTTATCAACTGTATCTTCATCCCAGTAGTCACCTATCTTAGAAAACTTCAGTTATGCGCCCGATCTAATATTTACCTACTTAGTCTTTAAAGGCTCTAATATGTCGAGGATTGCTGCTTTGGGTCCCTCAACCTCGCATTGTACTTCATACTCAGGAATATTGATGTTTCTAGGATCATTGTCACCTTCTTTTGTAATTATATTATAACATTCTGATGCATGGCGTAATTGGGTATTCCAATCTGGCTGAACCCATGCTACCGGTTCGTTAGGTATTTTTAAGATCACAACTTTGATTTCTTTGAGTGCCTTATCAATACAATGAAAGGCATCTTCAAAGCTGAACGTAAATACGAAAATTTCCATCAGGATATCCCATTCAACTACCCCATGTGATGCTCAGTTTCTAGATACTAGTTCATTGGAATGGTATCCAAAGGGTGAAAAAAGATCTAAACCCATTTCGGTTTTAGTTCCTCCACCCATGCCTTAGTCCATCACGCCAAATGTTCACATGGATCGTCCTTTCCTATGTATTTCTCCATCATATGGTTATTGGTGAGCACCAGTATTGTAGCAATAATGTTGCAACTCCTGGGCTTCCTACTTTACTCTTATCAACCCGGTAGTTCATAACAAACATGGAAGTGATGATGTTGTATGCACAAGTACTAGTTCTTACTGCAAGTTGTCACTTGGTCAACCAGCGTAAAATCACTAGGAGCTCAAACCAACTTCTATGGATTCCAGAAAAAGCTCTATATGTGACGAAAGGAAAAAGAGATTACTCTGCTGATACTATTCTACTTGCAAAAATGAAGATTGAAATGTAAAGAAAACCAAGGAAATCCTAATTAGCCAACTAACCCCACGTTTGCAGAAAACACTATGAAAACCATGAAAAGAATGCCATTATCTATTCAAAGAAGTAAAAAACATCTAACTAAGCTATTTCTGGAAGTAAATGAGCCAAAAACATCTTTTTGAATTTTTATGTATTTTTATGTGAATTTGACATGCATGTAATTTATTGTTTGTGAATGTGGCAGCAAATAGGTGGCAATGGAGTGGGGATTTGGGACTTGAAATGATGTAGGATGGTGTGGATGGGTCCTATGAACCAACTAGAAAACTGCAAACACTAGAAGTCCTATGAATGAGGAAAATCTGTGTTTTTGGGGTAGCAAGAGGGTCTTTGCCTCAAATCATTGTCCCAAAGGAAGGAAGAGAGGCCAAGGCACTATTTCTAGCATTTTGAATATTTTCTTTATCACTACTTAATCTGCTATAGACAACACAAATCGAAGTAAACTACTAAATCATCAAAAGCAACCTATTCTTATCCATAAAGGAAATGCATCTAACAACAACCTAATGTACAGATTGAAATGAAACATACAAATACAAGTAAAGAGGATCTTGGCAGCATGGATTGGGCCCTAACCTAAGAGCTTCAGCCTTCTGAGGTAACTCGGTGCTAACTCAAAAAGGATTCCATCTTCATTTCCAAAAAAATAACAAAATTACATGAACTGTCAAGATAATAAGCTCGAAGTTGAGTAGAGTTTACATAAGAAAATTGCACCAAAAATCCAACAAAAATCTGACCCAGGTGAGGCCCTAGGCCTCTCTACTTATAAAACTCAATCTCCCAACAACTTTCTCAAAATTGGCGAGGCTTGGCTCCCAAAACTTGAGATAATCATCAATCATCCTCCCCTTGCTCGACTGCCTTCTCATGCATGCTTTGGCTACTTGTACTCCGAGCTGAATGAAGGGGAATTCGAAGTGAGGAGTAATAAATGATGGGGATTCACTCCTATAGGTCTTCTCCTTTGTCCACTTCGAGTTATTGCTACAATTTATCCACTGGATCCCTGACTTTGACCTCAAAAATCATCAATAATCTGCATTAAACACATGTTAGACCACATGGCATCATAACTAACTCAACTCACTCTATAAGCATAAATATAATCAGAAAATCATGTAATAAGCTAAGAGAATGGTTGATTTGACTAGGTTAGGAGGTGAAATGAGCCGATATAATTACCCATTGATGAGGCTCATCATCACCCCCTACTGAAAGTGTTGCTCATCCTCCGAGCAACTTAGTCCATCTCCTCATCTTTTATGGCCCTAGTGGCCTCCCTAGCATCCCATGCTTCTGATGTGGTCTCCTCTTCTTTGTCATAGAATCCTACCTTCTTGTCTACCCCCTCCCATTACTATTGCTCTTCTTCTTCTTTTCTGCCTTCTAACATGCCTAGCCGTAATGGGGGACTCAATTTGAGGCCAATCCAATTGATCTTCAACCTTTGCATGGAGCACTTGTAAATTGACACTCTCCTTAATGCCTCTTTCATCCTCATTGGGGAATGATATTCCCTGATCTGTAGACTATGTGGTAAGGTGTTCCATCTCCTCATATATGCATGCACACAATCATCCCCAAGTAACCTTTCCATATCCTCAAAATGTGCAATGGCTTGAGCCTAATCACTAATATATCTGGGGGAAATATGAGGATTATGTGCAAGCAGGTTATGTGTGTTGATGAGTGCCATGGGGTCTGATGGCTCAGCTCTGATCATTAAGGGCCCATTCTATTCTTCTATCATCAACCTTCTTATTCCTGCTACCCTTAACTCTTCATGGTTCATCCATGAAGCCATGGCCATAAGTTGCAGGTCCCCTAGCCTAGCGTTGGGGTCCCACACATTCATGTCTGTGAGGGCCATGTTATGTAGATAGAATTTTTCCATCTTTTCCTTATCTTCTAATGTGCTTTGCTCACACAGGTCGATAAACTACTTGTAATCTTGCAAAGGAAATGCGCTTCTTTGTGCCAAAGTCTTGATCAGGAATTGCATCCATTCATCCTTAAGATATAGGTCATAGGACTTTGATGGTGTCCTACATTGCACTACCTCCATGGACCAGTTGGCCATGCATGCTAGTTGGGTCTCTTTCTCTTGCAACTATCTTCGTAGCAATTCATTTTTAGTTTCAAGGTGATTTCTTGTGATTTCTTCTCTATGTCTGACAACACTTAACTCTCTACCCATTTCTCTGAGTTTGTTCTCCATATGGACAATATCCCCAATTCCTTTGGATTTGGCTATTTTCATCCACCTATGGGTCCTTATTCTTTCTTTCTCCAATTCAAAGAATAGTGGAATTGCAAATTTTTGTGGAATGGTTCTTCCCCCTTCAGGAAGATTGTAGTAAGAGCGAATACTAGACTGGGGATCAGGTTCTCATGCCTCTGTTGCTTCCTCCATTCCCTGTGGCTATCCTTCTATCCTTTTTTCAAGTTTTTCAGTCTCCTGTAGTTTTGATAGGGTCTTTTATAGAACAGTCTGTGCCTCCTGTAGGACTGTTTTTGAGTCCTATAATAGTTCTATTTTTTCTTTCCATGTGGGAGATCTAGGAGTCCCCCTTTCATAAGTGATAGGTGCCTTGGAAGGGGATTCTTTTCCTTGGGTAGAGGGTGAATCTTCAATAATAATTGGCACTTTAAAGAAGGCTGGGGTTTCCTTGTTTTGATCCTTTTGCTCTTCTTAGCCCTAAAATACATTGAGGTCTGACTCTTCCTCTTTTTTTTTGGTTTAATTGGTGTGTTGAGGGTAGTGAGAGCAGCTGCTTCCTCTCTTTCTAGGGTCTGAAGAAACACTTCTGTCTTTTTTGCCCCCTTTTCTCCTCCTTCTGTCTCTTTCTCTATCTATGTTTGCTCTGTTCCTTCAATTTTCTCCTCCTCTCTTTTGGTTTCTTCCTTCTTCCCTTTTTGTTCCTCTAAATCACAATTTTCTTCACCTTATCCCCCTTGCTGCTTTTTCTCCTCAGTACTAGTAGGGCTAATATCATAGGTCAGGGCCTTTATGTCATCTTTAGCAATCATGTTTCGAAAAATTTCCCATGTTATGGGGATTGTAAATGTACGGAGGGCTTCTTCCACTAAAATTTTGATTAACCCATTATGAGCTAGCTAGTCTAGATTTATTGCTTTTAATTTAGTACTGGAGTCAATGAGGGACTGCAGGAGGAAGTAGGGGACGCTGAGCTGCTGAGGGGCTGAAGTGTCCATGCCATACCTTAATTCATGCATGATTCTAAAATTGTAACCATAGACAATGTTGTACCTCCCCTCACAGGAAATATACTTGATTATCTTATAGCTAACCTCATCCCAAGGGTATCGTATGCTAGCCCTTCTTATGCCATTCTTATCTTCTACAAGGGTTTCATTGTTTTGGAAGAAGTTTTTCTTGGCAGCCTGGCCAATTGGTTTTTCATCCTTACTCCAAGGCAACCCAAGAGGAAGGGCAGTGACCCTACTGATAAATTTAGGGGTTATATCCATGGAAAGGCCTCTAAAGGTGATGGTGGCATGTGTTCAGGAGTGAGGGACCAAAGATTGGGAAAATTCCTGAGCAATCTCCTCATCGAACCCTTTGAGTTTGTCAAAAAGCTCATCCAATTTGCTCTTGTGAATATGTCCACTACTTGGGGGTGTGCATGGACCCTAGAGGAGTTGGTGGGCTCCTTCCTTATAAAACCTCCTGTCATTTTGTCTATGCTTCCTTGGAAAGCCAACTATGGAAATGGAGAGAACAATTTTTGAATAAAACAGAGAGACAGAAAGGCTATGTTTTTTTTTTTAAGAAATAAGCAACAATTCCTTTTATGAATTTCCTCCACCCAAAAGTTCTATTTTCTCGTCAAAATTAAACCATTGCTTGCATATTTTGATATTCAATGGAGGTATGCCAAGAACCTACCTCTTTAGCTCGAGAATTGTGTTAAAAAATGTGTTTTCCCTCTCCAAAATAGCTCACTGGCCATCCTGTACAACACAGCTAGCCCTCCTGTAGGACTGCTGTAGGTTCTCCTATAGAACATGTAAGTGCTCCTGTAGAAAATGCTGAGAGCAGGGATATGGGAGAGATCAGTGGAGAATGATGGTTACAAGGCTTGTGGGGGCATGAGTAGGTAGCAGGAGTGGAGTTTCGAGGAGAGAATGAAGGAAAAAGATGGTGAGTGTGCTTCGGCGAGGAGTACTTATTTCTTTTTATGGATATTTTTGATGATGGAGGGTGAACTGGCCAAGTGTACGTTGGCCCCATTTTGACCGTTGGTCCCCACCTACCTTGTCATCATGGCCCTTTCCTTATAATCATCCCTCATGATTACATCAGAGTTCACACCGCTTCCACTACCTGTCCTTGACATCTCTCTTGAGTTTGACTAAGCACACATGTGAGTGACATCTTCGGATGAGTGAAGTCAATTGGAGGAAGGTGGCTAAGTTAACTAGCCACCTCAACCTCAACCAACCTCAACCATCTCGTTGCTATTGCATGCTCTATAATTATACAAATGCAGGTAGAGGAGTGGGTTAGTTACTTACCTGAGATCCGAATGTGTTTTTTGTGATGTGCTATGGCCTTTCCTTCTACTGCATACCTTTATTTCTTTTAATGCATGCTTGTCTACTTGCTGAGGTGTGGTTGTGCTTTATGCAGGTTCCTTTTTGGCTAGATCTGATCTTCAGGTGTCTACTTCAACCTTCAGATTTGCACCCTCATGCTGCTGATGCTACATTTAATTGGGATCAGCTGCTACAGGAATTCCTACAGGAGCTCCTGTAGCTGCTTCTCCCTTTGAAATTTTAGCTCTTTCTGTGCTTGGGGCTGTGAGGATGATGCCAAAAATGTAGATAGAAATGGATAGGTAATAGGTAAGCCTCAGGTGAGGTGGATGGTGTTGTTCCTTTTCTTATTATTTTTTTGTTTCTTCTTTCTCTAAAAAATTGTTTTTTTCTGTGTATTTTCTTGGGAAGGAAGAAGAATGGTGCTTGGGATGTGATGTAGGTCTAGAAATGATGGTAAAGAGGTTTGAACAATGTAGGAGGATTTATAAGTCTTTTATGAAGCTTCCCTGTTCCTCAAAAGTCCTTTAAAATCGAATTCTAGCTCTCAATTTCTATAGGAGCCTCCTGTAGAAAACACAGTTTTGGAAAAAGAAGCATAGTGAAGTGAAAAGAATGCCAAGAATGATGGAGAAAAGTGTGGAGAAGGTAGGATAGGTGCTAGTGTGGATGTTAGGGTTCCCTTGGCACCTTCTTCTGCTTCCTGTAGTCCTCCTACAAACCAACAATGCAAATGATTTTTATTTTTTTATTTTTTATTTTTTATTTTTTGTTTCTGAAAACAACTAGGGCGCCTCAGGGAGGTTTTCACCCTAATTACCTGCCTTGGGTGTCTCCAAGGGAGGTTTTCCACTAGGGATTTTTTTTCTCTCTTGTTTCTTCTTTCCAACCCATTGACTGCCTCATGGAGGTTTTCAATCAATGAGCCAATCTGAGGCACCTCCAAGGAGGTTTTCACCTTAGATTTTTATTTTTCTCTTATTTTCATTTTTCTTCTTTTTCTTCTTTTTTTTCTCCTACCATACTCTACTTGAAAAACAAAATCGCTTTCAAGTATAAGAATAATTCCAGTGGAGCCATGTGCACATCAAGATGATAGACAAAATGATGTGGAGGCTTGAAATGTATGCTTTGACATGTACCTGGATTTCAAAGACCAAATGATTTGACTTTGAAGGGATCAAGCATAGTTGAGGAAGAGAGTGATGTTGCAACTTAGTGATTGTTTGGAACCATATTTCAATATAGTTGTGATGTCCTTGGTTCTTTTTCTGATCTGGATCATTCTTCATGTCTTCTTCTACCATGACCTTCAAATCATCCTCTTTTTGTTGATTTTTCTCTTGAATACATGGAGGATTTGTTGGTAATCATGAGAGAGTTCTCTCGATCTTTGATTTTGATGTCTTCTCTTCATCAAGTGTAGCCCATGGTTCTTTGATCTTCTCTTTTGAATCTTCTTCTTTTGGATGTGGTCCTTCAATGATATCAATATAATTTCTTTTTTGCAATACTCTTTTTGAGCTATGGTGAATACCATTGAGCTGAAGAGGAATTGTTTGGAAGTGTTGTACCTCAACATTGCAAATGGGTTGAGCTACTTCAATGTGTGGGTTTGGAAATGGTGGTATAGGTATTTGAGTGGGAGGGTATATTTGAGATGAATGTGGATGGGGTTGTGGTTTGGCGGGTGGTGGAGGTAGAAGAGTGGGAAGAGAGTTGTATTGGGGCCTCCACCCCTCATGAGGTGCATTCCACTGAGGTTGTGGTTGAGCATAGGATTCAAATGAATGGGTGGTTGGTTGTGCACGATATTGAGATGTGAAGGACCAAGGAGGAGGCATGGACTAGGAAGGATGAGCAGGGGCGGCCAAGAAGGTATGGAAGTAAGTTGGTTGGGGTTGTAGTATGCCTGAGATGTCCCTTACACCCCCTGCTAATATGGTCTAGGTCCATGCGGCCTCCTTTGGTTTATGTAATAGATGTATTCAGTGGCTCCCTCAGCCCCTTGATATACAACTTTAAGTCCCAGCAAGGAAGGGCACTTATCTGTAGAATGAGTTTCTTCATAGATTGAACAAACCTCTATAGAGTTTAATGGGCATTTATTCTTGGGATGCCTCTTCGTTCATCTAGGGAAAAAAATGGCCAAAACCCTCTCTGCTTCCTCTTGTTTTCTTTTTATATGTAAGGTATCCATTTGCATGGAAAGAATCTGCAGCATCGCACTCTTGAAGTCTTCCAACATGTTTCCAATTTCACCTTTAATGGATGAGTTGGAAGAAAAGGTACTGCCCCCAGCGTTTCTGTTTTCAACCATTGGCTCCAGAGGAATTTTTTCTTCTTCTTCTTCCCCTATAGGTTCTTCAAATATGTCTGGATGTTCACCTAAGGGTTCTTCTTGATTGCAACCATTGAAGAAGAGAGAAGGTTGGTTGTGTGAAGTAGTGGGGGTGTTGGGAAAAACATTTTCCTGAGTTATCTCTATTCCTACGAGGCATGAAAGGAAATATTTTTGGTTGGTTTTTGTTTTTTTCCCCACACTGATAGTACCTGCAAAACTGAAATTGATTGAACAAAACAAATTGCAACTAGCTGAAATAAACTTGTTGAATGGAAATTTGCAGAGTTGAAAAGGAAAGTAAGGAAATGTAGAACTTGAAGGAAGAGAATGACTAGTTTACTCTTGCTGAAATGAAATTTGCAGCATTGAAAAGGAAAGCAAGGAAATGCAGAACTGAAGGAAAAGAAAGGACTAGTCTACTTTTGTTGAAATAAACTATTAGCAGATGTTGCAAGAAGAAAAATAGAAGAAAGCAGTAATCACAGAATACTCTGACGCTTCCCCGGCAACGATGCCAAAAAGTGGTGAGCACCAGTATTGTAGCAATAATGCTGCAACTCCTGGGCTTCCTACTTTACTCTTATCAACCTGATAGTTCGTAACAAACTTGGAAGCGACAGTGCTATATGCACAAGTAATAGTTCTTACTACAGGTTGCCACTTCGTCAGCCAGTGCAAGATCACTAGGAGCTCAAGCCAACTTCTATGGATTCTAGAAGAAGCTCTATATGTGATGAAAGGAAAAAGAGATTGCTCTGCTTATGCTATTCTACTTGCAGAAAGGAAGATTGAAATGTAAAGAAAACCAAGGGAATCCTAATTAACCAACTAACCCTACTTTTGTAGAAAGCACTATGAAAACCATGAAAAGAATGCCATTATCTATTCAAAGAATTAAACAACATCTAACTAAGCTATTTATGGAATTAAATGAGCAAAAAACATCTTTTTGGATTTTTATGTGAATTTGACATGCATGTAATTTATTGTTTGTGAATTTGGCATCGAATAGGTGGTGATGGAGTGGGGTTTTGGTGTTGGCATTATGATGCATGTGTTGTACTTGATGGCAACCCTCTCATAGAAGATCATCTCACTTGTATACATTCAGATGAATCTACAGAAGAAATATCAGATGTGACAGAGTGCATGGGTTACCGGACAACAAAAGGGGATCAGATGACAGTTCACAAGTAAGCTTTGCCATCAAGTCCAAAGGGGGAGATTGTTGGCATTATGGCTAAAGTGTTGTCCTTGATGGCA
>APFE030782808.1:0-17434 GCA_000404065.3 Pinus taeda
TTCCTATCTATTATGCCATTTTTAATAAGCCCATTCCAAGAATCTCCTACTTAGCCTCTTTTGACCTGCCGTCAGTGGGTAGTTGGTTTGGGGAAGAATATTTTACGTATGTTAGAGTCTATGGCAGTCAAGCCAATCCCCATGTCCTTCCCTTGTATGTTCCCGACAAATTGTTAGCCTGAGAAATTGCCTACCAACTTTCAGCTAAGAGAACCACACAGACTCTTAGGCTAAAGCAAAAAAGGGGCTGGCCAACTTTTCCTTTCAGATGTGGAGTCTTTACCTTGCATGATTTAAAACATGCAGAAAAAGAAGCCATGAAAATTCAAGCCCTAAAACTTCCTATAATCCCAAACAGAGCATATGACCCGAGAAAATATGCATACGCCGCTCTAGAACATGCCAAATTATCAACATTTGAGCATAAAGAGGATATTTTTGTTGATATTTTTGTCTCAGCGGAATCAATTGGTCATGCTAAAGAGCTTGCTAGAACAAGGTATAATGACATAGGGTTATCTGAGTTCAATAAGCTCAGGGAGTAGAGGTTGCAAACTTTGCCCCTGGACTTAATAATACCAACCCAAGCGGCGTCTTCAAGCGAGCCTGGCCAGCAACGACAGAAAGAACCCCCTGCTACACTGAAAACCAAAGCCAATGAGCAGGAGGAACAACAGAAGAAAAACCAAGAGGAAAAGTTGAAGAAAGAGCAGGCAGAGCGTTTAAGGAAAGAAAAAGAAGAACTCTTAAAAAGAGAGCAAGCGGAACGCTTAAGAAAGGAAGAGGAAGATAGATTGTTTGTTGTTCTCCCAGTCGCCATATTTTATGTTGCATTGCCGCATTAGCTATGCTATCACTACCTGCTGCTGTCCTTTTCATATATCTTACTGTTGTTGTCTCATCATTACAGTTTATGACAGGCTCCCACATCTTAGTTTGCAGTTTTCCATTTCCTTCACCTGTACCATTCTTTCCAGTCAATCTTCCCTCCTTCTTTTGTCCTCCATTTTTTTATTGGAATGTTGTTGTATGAGTCTCCACAACTCATCCAATTCTTTGTCCACTTCACTTCTCATATGTTGAATACTATTCTCCTGCAATTAATTGTGTTCTTGAATAAGAACATCATAATCCCTGTGCTAATAATTTTCCATATACATTTATGAAATGTACAAATTCCTTCTCCATTGATCCTCTGCAATAATTCCAATTCCTTCTTTTGGTTTCTCATTCATGACTTCACTAATTCTTACTTCAAATTCCAATATACCTGCAATTCTACAAATTTCTTGAAAACTTAGAAATTTT
Organism: Pinus taeda; assembly: GCA_000404065.3. Classification (NCBI taxonomy): domain Eukaryota; kingdom Viridiplantae; phylum Streptophyta; class Pinopsida; order Pinales; family Pinaceae; genus Pinus; species Pinus taeda. Next base: position 1,309 of record APFE030782808.1, read on the forward strand.
CCTGCTTGATTAGGTACTTGGAATATTTCTTCTTCCAGTAACTTAATTTTTGCACCCTTATGGATCATGGTATCATACTTGTCTTCTTCTAAAATGTCATCTTCAACCTCTTCTTCATCAATAACTTCATTTAGTACAATAGTATTCTTGTTACTATCATCCCTTGAACTCATCTCTAGTTCAACAACTCCATACTGTAAATTCAACATCATTCCATCTTTCTTGACATTCTAATCTCATTCTCCCTTACTTCGATTTGATCTTCAGAATCAATTCCTTGTTTCAAATTCATTTCACATTGCCTTGTACCTGCATATAAATCTTCATCATAATCAATCAATTTATTAAAAACAATACTTTACCCTATTTCCTCATTATGCCAAAATTTCTGATATCTTCTTTCCCATAGTTGTCATCCATGACAATTTCTTCATTCTCGTTTAGTTTTGGTTGTACAATCTAATCGCTTATTCCTTGGTTTTCTTGCCTCTTCTCCAAAAGACTTGACTCATGCCAGAAATCTGTCATTTCATTTGGAAGTTCTCCCAAAAGCTCTGCAAAATCTTTACTAACTTTGTTGTCTACAACATCTGCCTTTAGTCCTTCTTTACTTTGGATTTCTTCAAGGTCAATAATCTTTAATAACTGTTTAATATCCACAAAGTCTTCTATATCAACCTTCAGTAGCCACTCTCCTTTAGCTTCAGTCCTCAATAGTTGTCCAATATTTTCATAATTTACTACAACTACGTTTAACAGCTACTCTTCCTTCTACATCACATGATTATGTGAGTTTCCTTCCTTTAACTTCTGAAAAATCATATCTTTGCTTTTCCTTTCCCTTATGACAACACTAAACAGTTGTCTTACTTCAGTGTATCCTGCATTTACACACAAAATATTAGTTTCAAAATTATGAGACACCAAGGTCTCCTCAAATAATTTCTTCACCAACTTTTCCAGTTGACTTTCGCTTCCTGAATACACCTTAAGATTCTCCATTTGGTTTCTATTAGCTTCATCAATTTTCCCAAGAAAACTCTTTGTTCCGTATTCATATAAATGGATCTCTTTCTTTCCAAACATTCCTTTGATCTCAATAATTCCTTTGCCATCCTCCTTTTGACTTATCCCTTGGATGTCATCTGATTGGACGTCTTCCTTCACTTGACTGCAACTTTTCTCTTTATTCTTCATATGATTGTGAGTAGTCATCTCTTCACCTGTTAATATAACAGTTTCCAATAACTTCTTGTCTTTCCTCAAGTCTATATGACCTGCAAACATACAAAAATCATCAATTTTAAAAACACAATACCTTCCATCCTCTTTTGACGCTTCAAGCACCAATCCTCCATCATAGATCTTTTGGATTTCCGCAGATCCTTCTTGATGTGACTCCATTTCTCTGAGTCTCTTCTTCTCTAACATATCAATATGAATTTGTTCAAGTTCCCTAAACTCGTTCATCAGCTTGCCATTCCACCTCTGTTGCAATAGCTTCCACTTGACCATTTTCTTCATTCTCCATCTGTATCTTCGGTCTTCACTTGTCTTTCTTTGTAGCCCTTCTGTTATTATATTCACTTATGCTCTCATTACTGCCAGGCTAGTCTCTTGTTCTTCATTTTGCTGCCAGTTACTATACTTCTGCAATATAACGCCTTCCTTAAATTCACTCTCATGTAGCTGATCATCTCTTTCAAATTGTTGGTTCCTTCCATCTTCATCATGATGGATTAATACTTTTGTCTCCTTCATGTCTCTGAGGACATAACTTCCTTGTTGTTCCTGACCTTTCATCTCACCTTCAAATAACATCTGCTCAATTTCTCTGATTTCAACATCATATTTATTAATGTTGTATTCCACATCTACAGTCACATCATTAACTGAAGAGTCTAAACATTTACTTAACTCTATAAATGTTAGAGACAGTTCATCCTTATCATGTATAGTAACCATATCCTTTTCTCCATCAGGTTCTAAAAGCTTCATTTCTTCTTCAAGTTCCTTCAGCAGTCTTTCCAAGAATTCTATTTCCTTGTGAAATCTCTCTAGCAGTTCATCACAACTTCCATCCTCAACTTCGTTCTTTTCCTGGAAATCCTTTTGAATTATCCTGTTTTCTACATTGTCATATTGCAAAGTTCTTTCATCAATTTCATTAGCCAATTTCATTTTCTTACCTCGTAATACCACTATGGCATTGTCATTAGACTTCTGGTCCATATCAACTTCATCTGATTGTTTCACACCAAACATAATTTCATCTATGAACTCTTTCTACTTCAATAAATCAGCACCTTCTTCGTCTAAAAGGCATTATCCATCATACTTCACCTTAAGAGCTTCATTCCTGTTTTTGACAATTTCACCAGACTGTCTATCATCCTCTGCATATCCTGCAAACATACACAAACTATGAGAATTAAAATTACAAGGCTTCATTGCTTCATCTGCTTCCATTGTCATCATATCTTTGAATTGTTTTGAACTATGCCAATAGTCCATGAGATCTTCAACTGATCTCCCATTATCCTCTTCACTCAACATTTCACCTTGTTCTGGTCTGCAAATGGAAACTTCCATTTCTGCTTCTACTTCTTTGAGTTCCTCTGGTTCCTCTTGAGCACTCATATCTGCTCAATCTTTCTCAACTCTTATGCTATCTCTAAATTCACTTGTTTATTTCTCTTCTCTTGTAGCCTCTGCCACTTTACTCTCTTTCTCATGTTCCAACCATGCTTCTGGTCTTCATCACTTCTCTGCAGCATCTCCATCAATATTCCAATCTAGAAATCTATCTCAGCTCTCTCTCTGTCAAACTCTTCCTGACTCATTCTCATGCCATTTGCTTTGGCATCTTTCCTTCTACTGTGGCATCTTTCCTTCTACTGTGGCTTCTTTCTGAACCCCTGCTATGACTATCAGTAGTCATATTCTTCTCCTTTCTTTTCATGAGCTCCTCACTCCTCTGCAACAAGCCTCTACAACAGCAAGTCCTCCTTACTGTGATCTTACCTCACTAAGCTCTCCTCACTCAGTCTTTTGGTAACCACGGTCCTCTATCTGGAACCTCCTCTTGAGCAACACCTTTGCTCTTTATAGGCTTCTACAATCTCTCACTCTCTCTTGAGAACACTTCAGCTATCCTCTCTATCCAATCCCTTGTTGGATTCTTCAAGTTCACTACCACTTCAAAGTGCTTTCCTTGCTCTGCTTTTAAGAACACATCTGATTCTTCTCTCACAGCTTCTCTTGTTCTATATTGTTGCAGCCTTCACACTTTCTTATGTTGTCACTTGTGCTTTGGATGGATTTCCTCTGTCTCTTGCATCTGCAAGTTCTGCTACACATCACCTCTGTGTGCCTTCCTTATGTCAGATTAGAATCTAATCCTTCCTTTTGCCTGCATAAATACTTTAGGACATAACTCTGTTCTTAATTCCTTTGTATAGAATTTCTTTGTTCTGTTTAACCCCAATTATTTAATTACAATTCTGCTCTGATACCAAAATTTGATGCAACCTTAAGACTTCCATAACCAATATACCTTATCGGGACTCATTTTCCCGTTAATGGCCCCTTAAATCTTCATGCCCACACATATGCATATTGGAAGCATTTCATATGCATTTAGCCTTAAAACCCCACTTTACACCCTTTTCCACAAGACATATGCCTTTCCCTTTCGGAATTGAAATACTCTTGGACACTGCCAAAACAATGTTTTTTCCCCCTTTTAAACAAATATCTATTAATGCCATGGATCAGGATTTGGCCGATCAGACGGCTCAGATTGAATCGCAATATCGACGATCGGGGTTCTAACGGTCCACAACTATCGGCACTATCACTTGGCGGAGGTCCAATGCAATATCGCTAATTGCTATCGTTGTTGCAATATGCTACTTTATAAATTACTACCTCCACTTCCATCCTCCGATGTGATATGTCGCAATCAGAAATCACAAGGTTTAGGGATCAGGCCTTTAATATGCGCCAATCCAACTATGCGATGCGATATATATGCTGGACCCGATATGACCTAAAACTCTTGCTCATAAAATTTCAAGTCCACTTCCCCGAATCTGCTAAGTGTTTAGCGTGATTTCTCTGTGTAAATGGGATTTCCACTTGCGGACCCAAACTACATCAAATTTTCCTTAACCACAGGGATTTCCACTATAAAGTATGAAAACATAGGCCAACAACAAATTCATCCGAATACAAAGAAAAAGACAAGTATTTGAGGCCTCCACAGGTTGTTTATATTATTATACATGCAACATTGATTTATCCACAATAAATAAGTAAGAGAGTCTCGGCCTTAGGCCAGATTACACAGATAAAGACCTTTGTCTCAAAAAATGCAATCCACACACTCTCTCTCGCTCTACTAACTCCACTCCTCAATCCTCTCTAGCCTGATTCTACAAATTAGTGGCCTTTTCCTCCTACGATACTCGTAGGCTTACATTACTTTCGAATCCTCTCTAATCCTCTCTCCTGTTCTTTCAGAAAAGAAAGGAACACATATATGCTCTTTCTAACAATTTTCTTCCACAAATGAAGGAATTCACTCTATTCCTAGAAATCATATCCTCCTCTAACAAATCAATATAGCTAATTGGCTTGATCTCCAAGCAGAGAGGATCACTTGCCACTTATTTCCCAATTCAGTTCAGAATCAGGCAATAATTAACTACTTATGTGTACTTGAAATTAATACAAATTAAACAACCATGTCTTCCTCCAAACTTGCATTAGCCACAACATGTGACCATTCCATCACATTGTTCGCTAGGCCTAGATGCTCTTGCATCACTCAATATGATAGATATAAATCCTTCTAAAATTAGATACACTTGGAACAATAAAATATAGTTGGAAGATAAATTCTTACTTTGGTCAAAATAATTATATTCTCAAGATTTATTATAGTCCATTCTACTCAATTTTAGTTGATGAAAGTACACACAGAACTATGGAGCAACATATTATTATATACATTACATATTTGACAAATAAGGAAGAGGCCAATGCGTGAAAATATTCATACACTTACCTCAAATTAAGGATGGAACAATTGAATCTATTTATGATGCAATAATAACTCTTTTAGCATAAACAAATCTATCCTTGATGAAATTAGTTGGATTTGGATTTGATGGGGCTTATGCCATGAGGGGTATATTGGAACGTTTATCAACTAAATTATGTCGACATGCTCCTCATTTATTATATATTCATTGTATATCTCATTGAGAAGTATTAACAACAAATGATGCTTCAACTCATTTTCCAGAGTTGCAATGTTTGACAACTTCATAAATAAAGTTTATTCTTGGCTTGGACAATCTACTAAATACATGGAGAACTAAAAGAGGTAATGGAAAAATTTCAAATCACCAAGTTAGAGGTGTTACAAATTCATCAAATTAGGTGGTTGTCTAGAGGAATGGTCATGGGAAGACTTGATAAGCTCATGTCAGCTTTGTTAAAAAATTGAGTGTAAGGGGATAAAAAAATGTATGACTTGGTAACAATATTTCAAGTACAATTTTGCATCCATTTACTTGGAAATGTTCTTATTGAGTTAAATAGATTGAATCACAAGTTCTAAAAGGATTACGTGGATATTACTTCTATAGGAACTACTTTATAATTACCATGCTTCATAAGTAGTTTTTAGAAGGCATATTTGGAGTTGGTACAACACACACATCATGTTTTTTGAAGAAAGCAAGAAGAGGAACTCTTTTGTTTTCAAATGGTGCATGTATGTTGCATGTACATACATTGGAGTTCATTATTTGTCCCAATACATATACATAAGGGACACTAGATGATTACATTCTTTTGGGCAAGAGCTTTGTAATGAAGGTGACTGATTCTCTAAATATGAGGCTCGCAGATTTGCCGATATTTAATATTGCTAAGCTTTTTAGTCCTCATCGTTATTATCAGGAGATAGATGATAGAAATGCTTAAATAAGAACATGGTTAACATGCATATGTGAAAAAAATAATTGTTGATGATTGACCTATTGTGGATGTTGTTAGATGTTTGGTGAGATGAATGAGTTTGTTTGTACTATTTATAAATCATACACAAAAAAACATATGCATGGAGCATGGGATCTATGTGGAAATGAACCTGAATTATTTAAAAGTATTCCATGTCTAATATATATTTTTTGCTAATGCAAGAGTCAGACCTTTAATTTCATTAATCATCAAAAAAGTACATAAAATAAAAAATTTCCCGCATGGTCTTTGACCATGGAGAGACCACATCAAAACCTAAAAACCGAGCTAAAAGTACATGCCTTCCTCCCTACAACCAAACCTTACATTCCTCAAAAGAAAGATACAAGAGCCAGGATCCGAACCCAAAAAGAACAACAGTGTTAATAATATAAAAGTTTCGCTTCCGCCCAACTTCTTAACCCACAGCTCAATGGTCAGAGTGAAAAGTCTTTTGATACCCAAGACAGCCGCTTCCTGCCAAATCCTAACTTCATTTTTAATCTTAAATGTTGAATCTGTCCATTTGATCTAACGACTATGGACAATTTTGCTATGATAAGCAGCCCGTCGTTTACCACTGGGACCAGCAAACATGCACGATCAATCCCATCCGTTGATCTTCTTTGTATGATCCAACGGTTGAGTTTGATATCGCACCCACCTACCTTCATGCCCGTTAGCATGCGATGAGGGTGGTATTCCTCCCGCCCCCACCGCCACGTGGAGCACACTGTGTGGAATCACTCCCAAAAAGGAAAAACCACTTCTTGCTTTTGCGTGCCGCGATCACCAGAAAACTGCTCAGGTCGCAGTATAGTAGGCCAACCAGAAAAACCTCTGGTCTCGCGGCCTCCGATGGACTCCGGCTCTCGACCGTTCACTGCGTCAACCCTCCTTGACCCGTTGTGTTTTAAAGCATCCACCATTCTTCCTGTTGTCCACAAAACCAATTCATCCTCACTGTTGCAACTGGAAACTATAGTGAACATAAAAACCTGGGAATCACCTGTTGACCACTGCAAGCCGCTCTCAAATGACCCGACAGTGAGCAAACCTCTAAACACACAACTGCTAGTTAGATGTGCCCGCCTCCATGGTTATTTTAAGGAACACTGTCTTATCTTCATCTGCCTGGTTTTGACACTCCGTTTTTAATCTATTTCGAGGGAGTTCTTGCCAGTTCGACGCCACTCTATTATCTGTGCAGATCACTCTTTGATTGGCAAGCAAATCTGCCAGTTTATTAGCCTTTCTTCGCACATGTGCAAAACTGACTGTTCTCAGGCTCTGTAGGTGACTGTGAATCCGTTGAAAGACTTGGATCAACCTCCAGTTTCTTGAGGCTTTTTGCGGTTTTGTTCCCTAGCTTATTCTCTTAACTGAGTTAATGATTAACTTGGAATTAGCTTCAATGATCATATTTTGGCTGTTTTCCTGAACCAGGAACTCAAGACACTGTTCCATGGCCGTTAACTCCGCCATGTTGTTGGTGGCTTTTCCTAAATGACCATGGAAGATAAACAGAATACTTCCATTGTCATCCCTTAACACCCCTCCATGGTCGGCCGTGCCCGGATTACCTTTAGAAGCACCATCAATGTTGAATTTCATAAAACCCTTAGGGGGGTGGTGCCAGAAATCAAGCTCAGGATCTGTAATTGAAGCTTTCCTGACTAAGCCCTGAGGAACAAGTCCCTACAACTCTAGCTTATAGAGAATCCTCCATTTTGTTGCAAAAGGGGGATTCATAGGGAGATTTCGAACTATAGTGCCAACAGTTTCCTTAATCTGTTTAAGGATCAGATCGTAGAGATACTGAGGAGATTCCTTAACATTCCTGAAGATTCTATTGTTCCTTTCTTTCCATACATTCCAAATGATGAAGCTTGGTGTTAGTGCCCAAGATGAACTCAAAACTTCATTATTTGAGAAGTTCTTTCTCCAATTAGTGAGGGTATTGAAAAGACTTCCAATGTTTCTATTAGATCGTTGGAAGATAGAGGCAAAAGTATCCCATAATCTGGAAGTAAAAATGCAGTTGTTGAGAAGGTGCTCCATTGTCTCCTCTTGAGCTTCACAGAGCTGGCATCTGGAAGGCCCCAGGATACCCCTCTTCCTAATGTTATCCCAGGTCATACTTTTCCTAGGCAGTACTAGCCACATAAAAAGTTTAATTTTCATCCAACCTTGATGCTTCCATAGGTTTTGCCAAATCCTATCTGGATCATGGGAATCTAGTTCAAGGAGTATGAGTTTAGCTTCCTTGAGATTATAGGTCCCCTCATTATAATGGCCCCATCTCAGCTGGTCATGCCCCCTTGAAACTAGGATTTTCCTTTGTTCTAACATCTTCATTAGTCTCTTAGCCTTATCTTTTAGGTGACTGTCATTTCTGAGATCAAAATCCCTCCAGTTTCTCCATTTCCCTAAACTGTTGTTTTGATCCCAAAAATCCTTAACCTTGGTGAGCTCCTTGGTGTCTGTCTCTGCTTTGAGGTCCTCCAAATCCTCCCTTAACAGAATAGGTTCTTGTTGCCATCTATCCTCCCAGAATAAGGCCTCCCTATCTAATTTCCTAGAAGCTGTTATCTTGAATTATGCCTCTGTTTTCCCAAGCTTTATTCTAGATATATGATTCTCTTATATTACCATCCATCCTTATGCAGTCATTATCTAGCCAAGAGCTTGCATATTTTTCTTTCCAAATGATAGCCCAATGTGCCCCTGGTTCTTTTATCCATCGCCACCATAATTTAGCCCCTAAAACCTTGCTTAGAATCTCAAGATCATCCAATCCAAGACCCTCGTGGTTTTTGGGTTTACAAATTTTCTCCCAGGCAACTAAGGCCCATTTCTTCTTTTCTTCCCCCTTGACCCATAGAAAGTCTCTTTGTATGTTTCTCATTTGAAGTAGGATTCCTTTAGGAGCAGGGATAGCTGAAAGCATAAAGACTGGGATTGCTTGTAGTACAGCCTTTGTGAGGACCAACCTGCCAGCCAAGTTTAAAGATCTCATAGTCCATTTCCTGGTTCTTTCTTGTAATTTGTTAATTATCGTCTCCCAGATGTTCTTGTGTAACGGTTTAACAGTTAGAGGAACTCCCAGATAATTTGAGGGGAGAGAATCTCTTTGAAAGCCTAGAATTCTAGATATGTTCCTTTGAATAGCAATGTTAGTATTGAAGAAAAAAATCTTAGATTTGGAAAGATTTACTTCCATTCCTGAAGCCATGGCAAAGTCACTGAGGATTTTTTTATAAGCAAGAGCTTCTTTGACTGTAGGGATCCCTTGCAGCATGGTGTCATCCACAAATTGTTGGTGAGTTAAGGCCTGTCCATTGTCTGAGAGTTGGAGACCCTTGACTTTGCCAACTTCTTTTGCATTCTTGATAGACCTACCCAGTCCTTCCATCATGAGGATGAAGAGAAAGGGAGAGTGTGGGTCACCCTGCCTAAGGCCTCTGGAAGGAATGAAAGTCTCCGAAGGAGAACCATTGACCAGAATTGAAAAACTGGAAGAAGTGACCAAATCCATGATCCATCTTACCCAATTGTGGTCAAACTCGAAAGCAATGAGAACTTTCTTGATATAGATCCAGTTCAGCTTATCATAAGCTTTGGCAAAGTCCAGTTGCATGATCATCCCAGCCTTTCTTTTGCTAGTAAGAGAATGCACCACTTCATGTGCTTGAATGATGTTATTAAGAATTTGCCTTCCTTCCACATATCCAGATTGTTCCCCCAAAACTAGTGAAGGAAGGAGGGGTTTGAGTCTATTTGTAACAACTTTAGATATTATCTTTTATACCACGTTGCACAAAGCTATGGGTCTAAACCTATCAGGGGTTTGAGCCAACTCTTGTTTAGGGATCAGGGCTATAAAAGAGGTGTTTAGAGCCTTCAAAATGGTTCTGTTCATTCTGGAATCTTTAACAACCTGCAGAATGTCCTGTTTGACAATATTCCAGCAAGCTTTGAAGAAGTCAACATTGAAACCATCCAGGCCTGGCACCTTACCATTCTGCATTTCTTTGAGTACTCCGTTGACTTCCTCTTCAGTCACTGGTCTGTAAAGGTTGACATTATCCTCTCTGGAAACCATCTTGGGTATATGTGTAGTGAAGTCCCGGATGTGGAATTCTCTATCATAACAGGTTTCCTTTGCTATGTTTCGAAAGTGCTGAACTAGAACTGCTTCTATTTCTTCATGAAAATTGAGAAGATTTCCTCTTTCATCCTTGAGCAAAGAAATTCTGTTATGAGCTCTGTTTGCTATGGTGGATTTGTGGAAAAATCTAGTATTATGTTCACCTTCTTTTAGCCACTGAACTCTATATTTTTGTGTCCAAAATATTTCCTCTTGTTTCATAAATTCTCCCAGTTTTGATGATATTTGGTGGCTTGATCACTTCTGACTCTGTCATGTCCCTCTGTAATAAGGGCTTGGTTGAGTTCCTGCATTTTACCTTCAATAGTTTTTTTCTCTTCAAAGATATTGCCAAATTCATTCTTGTTCCAATCTTTAAGCCGGAGCTTGATGTGTTTTAGTCTTTTTTGAATAAGGAACATTCTGGTACCCTAAATATTTAAATCTTCTGACCACCATTTGGATATGTTGCTGATGAAATCTGGGTGAGAAAGCCAGATGTTCTCAAATCGAAAAGGTCTGTTCCTGGGGGTGCCAATGCCCTGAACTTCCAGCTGTACCGGCCAGTGATCTAAGCCTCCAAAGGGGAGCATTCTTGCTACCATTTCCTTTTCATTGAACATAAGATCCTCTGAGATTATGAATCTGTCTAATTTTGAGGCCACCTGAGACTCTCCTCCTCTTTTATTATTCCAAGTAAAGATTCCATTACTCGTTACAATGTCCCCTAGCTTCATCTTATCGATAAAGGTTTGAAAAGCCAAAGAGTCTTTGCCTAGAACTCTAGTTCCTCCTTTTTTTTTTTCCGTAAGTGATTTGCTCATGTTGAAATCACCTCCCAAGATCCAGGGTATTCCTGCATGTCTGTCTCTAAGATTCTCCAGAGAGTTTAGAAGCCTGAGTTTGTCGTCCATTCTTTGAGGGCCGTAAACATTCGTTACCAGGTAGGTTTCCTTATTTCCCACAGGTTGAATGACTACAAATAAATAATCCTTAGATGCCTCCGCATCTATTAAGTCAATTTTTTGTGGATTCCAAAGAGTGAGAATACCTCCTATTGTATTCTCTAATTTGACTTCCAGAAACTCAAATCTATTAAGCCATTTACTATGGATATCTCTTATCTTCTAGATGGAACACTCAGTTTCCTGGATGAAAATCATATCCAGAGTTGCTTGTTTCATTCTATTATTCAGTAATTTTTGTTTTCTTTTACTACTTAGACCCCTGATATTCCAAGAAGTGAACTGCATAATTAAAGATTAGTAAAGGAGTAACTGGATAGGTCTTTCATCTTACCTAAATCTATCATTAGCTTTCCACATTCCATCAAGAGCTCATTCTACTTTTTTCTGCCCCTTTTCTTCCCTGGGTTTCTGGGTGCTAGTCCTGTTGTGTTTTTCATTGTTTTCACTCCTTTGTTGCCTTGCTTATCTTTGTATTTTTGTCTGTCCACCCTTTTAGTTTGGGATTTCCATAAAAATAGTTGCTGAACCCTATTGAACTCCTCTGTAGGTAACGATTCTAACCCATCTTTGGTTCCTTGATTCAAGAAACCTTCCAAATCTAGGTTCTCTTTCTCAAGAATTTCCTAGAGCTCATGGTCCTACGTTTCCATCTCACTTTGGGTCATTTCATGGTCCATCTCCTGTTCTGCATCATTCATCATAAATTCTTTCTGTTTGTTATTATCTTGTATTTGTTCCTTGTCTTCTACTATCTCCTCCTCCACTGGACTTCCTTCCTTTTCCTGATCTGTTTCTATTGAACCTTTGTCTACTTCAAGGATGTGAAACATGTTCTGGTTAGCTTGTTGCCCTGCTGATTTACGTGGTTCTGGTCCTATTTTGCCTCCTTTTCCTTTATGTTCCACCTTGAATAAGCTTTCTGAATCTTTCATTGTGTCAGTTTTGCTTTTGTTCTCTATTTTACTTAGAGGGCAGTCTTTGAACAGGTGTCCATGTTCGTGAAATTTGATGCATCTGAATGGGATGTGTTCATAATCTACTGTCCATATCCATTCTTCATCAAAAACCTCCAAAATAACCTCGTCCGGCAGAGCTCTAGAGAGATCCATCTCCACACATATTCTAGCAAAGGAAGTATACTTTCCCCTTCTAGTGGCCTCAGAAACTTTGACAAAACGACCTAACTTATTTCCTATGGTGGATAGAGATTTCGTTTGCTAGTAATCAAGAGGTAGAGAATAGAGTCTTACCCAAACCGGGACCGATGTAAAAGTTTCGCGTTCCAGAACAAAATTCATAATCCAAGGTTGCATATAGAGGCCTGCTACAGCATAAAACCAGGGCCCTCCTTCAAGCACTCTGTCCTTATCTTCAATATTTGCAAATATTACAGTGAAAAAACCCTTAGACCCAAGATGTAGGTCAATTCTGCCTTTTGGCTTCTAGTGGTATTTAATCCACGTTTGTAAGGCTTTTTTAGTGGGCCATAAACCCATGAATTTACAAATGATTGCATATGTTTGCATGTGATCCCTGTGCGCCTACAGCGTCGGCTCATTTAAAATGACCTTGGGAGTTACCGCTGGTTTGGATTTGCATGGTCCCATGTGCGTTTTGTCTTTTGTTCCTTGCTCCTTGTCTTCTTCCTCATTTTCCTTTGCATAATTATGCTTCCTTAACTTAGTTCCCTCCTGTTCTTCTTCACTGTTTCTTTCCCTTCCTTCTGAAGGCTCTCTGTCATTTTCCATTGGTTTTTTCCCCCTGTTGGCCACAGCCTGCTTGTAGGAGGGAGTGGAGCTCCCTCCTTTGCGTCTTTCCATGGAGAACGACCTATATAACAGTCTGAAACCCTAGTTTTCCGTTCTGCTTTGTCGCCGAGTTGAAACCTCCGATACCACTTATAGTATCATTCAAAAAAATATTCCATGTCTAATATCATTATGGCAAACTATTCTTGTTATTTCAATTTTACTATTATTTTACTAAAACTAAATAAGATAAAATGTCATGATGGATCAAGGATTTTGTTGGACACATTATATATGTTAATGTTTCTCTCTCTTATTGCACCTCATGCTCAAAATGAGGTACATTTGAATATAAATTATGATGCTTAAAAACTAATGAAAGCTTGAAAGCCATTTTTATTGGGCAAATACCTTCATCTCATCCACGATGTAAATTTTGAAAAATGTAAATTAAATAGAAGCAAACTAATTCAATATTATTTTTTAAATTCAAATACACTATTTTATTAGGTTTTATTGAAATTAAAATTTTTCATTGAGTAATTAATTATTTCTAACAATATCAGTATTTGAAAGAATGATATTTTGTTAAACATTTTTTTAATAAAATGTATCATTAATTTGTTATTTTCAATTAAATACAATTATATGTAAACTTTTGAAGTGAATATATGCTCCTAATTTTTTTTAATTCCCTTCCTATTTGTTCACTAAAGTACGTTCCATTGCAATGCTAAATTAAATACAAAGAAACTCATGTGCAAGATATTAACTTAATAATATTTAAAATATATTTTACGTTGCATTAGTGTGCATTGGTCTCTCTGTATGAGGTTGAAAACCAATTTTTTTTTTGTATATAGTCATTTTTTTATTATAAAACAACAATAATGATTTAAGCAAAGTCTTTCGGTAGAAAACACATAAGAGAAATATTATTTTTCAAAAATATTTGTTACTTGAAATTATGTTTTTACATTTCTCTCTATTTAAGCCTTTGCCATGATCTACCTTTTCATCTGGTCTTGAAGATGAACCACACTTGTTGGTTCAAAACGCATCGGCCAAAAATTTCTATTATATAATTTCTACTTAAAAACTTTGCTTAATTCATTATAGATCACAAAAACTTGAATAAAAAAACAATAAGAATGTTATTATTATATCACCTTTTAATCATATCAATTTCCAATATGAAATCTCAATTTTTTATTTTTAGTGACTGGAGGCAAGTCAACGAAATTCATCGAGTAATATACATATTTAAATATTATTTAATAGTAATGAAGGACTAAATCTGCGTGTGTACGTAGTTATTACATTTATTCATTTCAAATATTGAATAAAATGAGTTTCATAATAGAAATTTATATAAAATAATTTTCTTCTATTGAATGTCGTAAATAATTGTCGGTTACTCTTAATCCAAAATGAAGACTTCAGTTATGAAAACCTATACTACTTTCGCAGAAAATGCAGTGGAATAATATATCAATGGTTCAACGGTCCTTTACTATAACTTACAAACATGTCCATGATTCACATTAATTAATATATCAATGGCTCATAATTAATGTGAAATTGTAGAGGCCACGGTAGAGGAAACAAAATCATATTGCATTAGATATCAGGATTTTCTGGTGTATTTCATAAAAACAATTTTATTTTTTATTTTACGAGGAATTACAACACTCGCTTCATTTTCATGGTCAAAGTCTTTTGACTCTGGATTAGTTTGTTGAGTTTTTGTGGTTTTTAGCAATTTTAACCAAAGTTTTTAGAAAATGTTAAATACTAAATATTTCCATTTTTCTATAAATTCAAAAATATTTTGCTAAGTTTTGAAAATCTTATTTCTATTTTTCGATTGGCTGAGTGAGCTTTGATGTGATATTATTCCCTTGGTGAAGGGAACTTTAATATAGGTATTTGTAACCCCTAGGGGTGCGACTTGTTGGCTAGCGAATGTACTACTATGGTGTCTCTGCTGCTGTGCAGGTCACAGATTCAAACCTCTTCTTACCCATGCCTTGTGCTTGGGGGCCATGCAGTTGCATGTAGAGGTTATAGTGGGAGTTGTATGGGATCAATCCCGTGTCATGTGAGTACAACAGCTGGAATGTTACCCGATTCCGCAAGTCATAAAAAAAAATATTGGTATTTCTCAATGTCTTACAAATTATTTTTAAATGAAAATCACAGTAATTTTGTAAATGACAATTCTATTGGTGACTACTCTGACACTAACACATTGCTTTGAGAAAGCGTTGTGAGAGGGGGTGGGGGACGAGGCATGTGGGACGTTACCGAAGAGTGATCTGACATTAACATTGACAGTGACATTAACAAAGGGACTCATAGTGTGTTTATCTCTTATTTCATTTTCAAGTTGTTTTTTCATTTTAAACTTATATGTTGGACATTAGATAATCTAGCACTCCCCGTGTGCTTTGCGACATTTGCTTAACTGTCTCTAAAGGATCCATTATCTCTTGAGATGCATCTATTTACAAATACCTATGGGTTTTGGTATAACAACAATCATGATTCCAACAAGTGGTAAGAGCCAAAGGTCTCAAGTTCAAAACATGCCTAGCTCATGTTGGGGGGGTGAAGATTGTTGGGAATTGAATAATCTAGTGCTCCTTGTGTGTTTTATGACATGTGCTTAACTTTGTCTCAAGGATACGTTAACTCTAGAGATGAGTCTTCTTACTAATACCTATGGGTTTTGGAGTAATGATAATCATGATTCCCACATTTTACATATTCATCTATGCGGGAGAACAGGAGTATGGAGCTATGAATCTCTGCAAAATGAAGGATGTGTGGAAGAGGGGGTATGTGCAGGGGAATGTGTCTATGGAGTCAGGAACATAAAATTTTATTTTCAATGTCCTGCATCTTTGCATTCATTTCCCATTAGCACATTTCTTCGACATACCTCTAACTCTACATCTTAATCAATTAATTAGCAGTTTTAGATCATTAAATTTTGGGGCATGCAAAGTTTGGTTTACGTGTATCTTGGGTGTGAAATAAGGGTGGGAGGTAATTTTTTGCACTACTATGTCGACGTGAGATTGTTTTGTTGGGTTGTGTTATATTCTTTCCACATAGTTAATAGGGGGTTTGAGGGGTACCCGTAACCCCACTTTATGGGGTCCAGGGCAGCGCCCCGGAAAATTTTGGTTTTGGACCCTATGTTAGGTTGGGCGGACCCACCT
>APFE030782808.1:29084-43238 GCA_000404065.3 Pinus taeda
TATCTGTCCTTTTTATATATATTTTTATATTTGTTTTTTTTATGTCGAAAAAAACTTGACATAAAAAATTTTAAAGTGTAAAAAATGGAACTATAAAAAGAAAAATATCCACTCAATACATTGACAAATTTAAAGTGGAAAAAATTATTAAATTTAGAAAATAATTATTTACATTTCATACATTAGAAAATCTAAAGTCAAAAATAGGTCTTTTAAATAAAGGGCATGATGTAGAATCACCACTTTTTAAAATCATCATGCAAATCACTAACATTCTAAAACGTAATGTACATAAAAAAATTAAAGTGCCAAAAATTATGCTCTAAAAAAAAATGTGTGTTCTGCATCACCACTTTTCAAAATTGGGTCACTTTTTTGCTATCTCTACGAAACGGGTAACAATATCAGTTCCTATTTCAAAGTTTATATTGTTTTGTTAAGAAAAAGTTGGCTCATCCACTAAATATAAATCAACCACCCCAAGGAACATGTCGATTCACGCATGTTTGAATCGATATAAATAGACCATTCTATTACTCTTTTTGGAAATCAAACTTAGTTGAGGAGAAAAAGAGAAGAAGAGGTTCAGATATGAAGAAAAAAGAGAAGTTCATAACTCATGAAGTTAATGACAAATAAGAAGAAGAATTCATAATTGACATCTTAGTGCTTTGATCTAGTTTTCTTAGTGGATTTTTGTTTGATTCTTGGTGGATTCGTTGCTATATTGTGAACATGGTTCTTTCGTTAAAGAAAACCTTTAGCAAGGCACTTTCATTCATGGGGAGGAACTAAAATACAAACCTATGACTAGACCTATAACAAAGCTTTTTCGGCCCTATGCAAAAACACAAAGTTTGGTCCTAATGTCATACACTAGACTTCAACCTTCAATTTGAATAAATACCTGACTCTTGGAGAAGACCTAGTAACTTACATACTTAAACTTTAAGTAGTGTTATTCGACCTCTTGATGGTGGTCTATTTGTAGACTTGTGGAAGAGGTATACTTCAAACCTTCTAAATCTTTAGGGGAGTCCTTGAACCTATGGCAGATATCGTGTTTATGGATAAATATTGAACACTCTTCCTTAGCCTTTTGCACTTGCCATAATATAACCCATACTTTATTCCTACATCTAAAACTATTTAATAAAAAACAAAACCACCGAATAAAACAAATGAAGACCACAATTATGAAAATTATAGCCATTAAATGTCTAGAATCAAAAAATTGACCACAATTAAATGACCACAATGTCTCACTAAGAATATTTAAATATAACAAATGAAACAACAAAGTGTTACTTACAAAATCCAACCCAATTGTCTATAGATATATGAGTTCTAGGAGTATTAACAAAACAAGCTTAAGAAAATATGTAATAATTTAGTTGACCTACTTGATTTCCACAAAAATGAGTATTTATATACTCTCATGCATGAACAAAATGGGCACATAAAGGACCAATTCATGAACATGAAAATGATGTAATCAATGATATATTCATCATTTAGAACCTTCCAAGCTATTATCCGATCATACGAAGTAGGCCTAACCATACTTTAGAGGTACATCCCAACAAGTAGATAAGCATAACCCCATATGAAACATGATGTACTCGTAAATTAATATATTTAGTTGTATTTATTGTGAGTATTTTGAGAAATAAAAAAAGGGTATTTATCCAACATCACGTGGTGAATAATTTGACTATAATCTATGAAAAAACCTTTGTGACCATTTTCATCCATAATTTTGTCCAAATGTATATCTTGCAATGCAACCAATGGAGTAGACCTAGTAACTTACATAATTAAACTCTAAGTAGTGCTATTTGACCTCTTGATGCTAGTCTATTCTTAGACTTGTGGAAGAGGTATACTTCAAACCTTCTAAATCTTTAGGGGAATCCTTGGACCTATGGCAGATATCGTGTTTATGGATAAATATTGAACACTCTTCCTTAGCCTTTTGCACTTGCCATAATATAACCCATACTTTATTCCTACATCTAAAACTATTTAATAAAAAACAAAACCACCGAATAAAACAAATGAAGACCACAATTATGCAAACTATAGCCATCAAATGTCTAGAATCAAAACATTGACCACAATCAAATGACCACAATGTCTCACTAAGAACATTTAAATATAACAAATGAAACAACAAAGTGTTACTAACAAAATCCAACCAAATTGTCTATGGGTACATGAGTTCTAAGAGTATTAACAAAACAAGCTTAAGAAAATTTGTAATAATTTAGTCAACCTACTTGATTTCCACAAAAATGAGTATTCATATACTCTCATGCATGAACAAAATGGGCACATAAAGGACCAATTCATAAACGTTAAAATGATGTAATCGATGCTATATTCATCATTTAGAACCTTCCTAGCTATTATCCAATCATACGAAGTAGGCCTAACGATACTTTAGAGACACATCCTAACAAGTAGATAAGCATAACCCCATATGAAACATGACGTACTCATAAATTGATATATTTAGCTGTATTTATTATGAGTATTTTGAGAAATAAAAAAAGAGTATTTATCCAACATCACCTGTTGAATAATTTGACCATAATCTATGAAAAAACCTTTGTGACCATTTTCATCCAGAATTTTGTCCAAAGGTATAGCTTGCAATGCAACCATTGTCATTTCTAACATGTCTAACCCTTATTGACTTGCAAATATAAAAAATAGAAATGAAGGCACATTCATAAGAAATAAGTTACATTTAGTAACTTTAAAACCAGGATAAGTATATAGTTCTATGCAATATTATAAGGATGACTAAATTACAAATTTGAGGTGCCTTTAGTGGACTAGAAGTAGTCCTAATAATCAACATGAAAACTATTAGGCCTATTTGAAAGGTCTGATCTGAAGTTACAAAAAATCTAAAAGGGAAAAAACATCTATAGAAATATAGATACCTAAATAAGCCATTTCCAAGGCTAGAAGCAACCTTTCACTTCAACAATTTGTGACACTTTGAAGAAGGATCAAATTTTCATCCTTTTAGAAGGTTTATATAGCTCTTTACAAAGTCATTTTGTGGTAATTGAAAAACCATAGTTAAAGGGCCATTCCAGAAGTTCATTCAGAGAGAAGTCAAGAAACAATTTAAAATGATTGTGTCAAAGACTGAAATTAGCATAATTTCCTCCGTTGTTGGATGACAAAGGACATAACAGTCAAAACATCTGTTAGTCACCTTGTGGAGAGAATATTGAAGTTTGTACTCATATTGATGGAGGAAGCATATACACTTTGGATTGTGAAGAAGACTTGTAGCAACACCTACAAGATAAACTGACTTACTAAAAGAGTAGAAAACAGCCTCTTGAAAGAGTAATCTTGCTTGGCATTCAAAAGATCATTGGAAGTCAAATTTTGGCTTGGACATAAAATGGAAGATCGTGATAGCTATGGAAGTGGAAACGCCTTGGACAATGAAATCAAGGAGATGGCTTTGCATCTACCTCAAGTGATCATGTTCGACTAAGGTATCTGCATTTGTTTTAAACATAACTACATGAAGGGTATGCTTTTACATTTATTAGCATTTTTTATGATGATAGGGTTTGTAGACTTCATCTTTGGAATCTAGATATTATAAAACCTAGATGATGCTTGAAGTAGGAAAATCCATGTTAAGAAAGAAACCCTAACCTTAATATTTTTAAATCCTAGCTTTTGGTTTCTAGGGTTTAAAGGTAGTCTAGAGTGTATGGAGAACTGTAGTGAGGGTGTAATTGTTACACAGTATTTGTCACGCCTCCTGCACTTCCCTGTGACATACCCTGAAGTTATCAAAACATGATCATTATATAATATACTCATCCATGTATTTAGTTCACATCCCTCCTTTAACTTTGCTTGGAAAATATATGGAGCTTTCCCTGAAGAAATAGATCTTAAAACCCTAAAATGAGGGTCATCTCTCTTATGAAGCTCCAAATCGTGATGATCACTTGTTGCACATGTTAAGCCAGCGATAGGATCGCTCTGTTCCCTTTCATACCCTCGATGGTCTCAAGAAGGAAGTTTTCCCAAAGAGGATGAGAAGCTTCATGATCTAGAAGCTTCTAGAGCGGCGAGCTAGAGGTGGTTTCGCATAGATGAGGCCAAATCCTCCTAATTTTACCTCTTGGTCTCATCCATATGAGATACCTCCTTGAGATGTGGGCCTAATCCTATATTTGGAGAAGTCCTAACTCCCTCTCCCAGCCTATATATTCCTCCTCTCCCATTCCCAAATGGCTGGTCTTTGTCCATTATAATCTCGGTATAATAATTCTAATAAAAATTGTAACTCTTTTTGCAGGAAGGATCGACACAATATCTGCAACTTCTAAATTTATACTTTGGGTAGTTATTTCTACCCATAATTTCCATTCTTCCATTGTGAGAATTATTTATTATATGTTCATTTTACCCTTTAAGTCTTATGTATTATTTGTGCATTAATTCACAAGTATACTCTAGTGCAAATAATTTTTAAACTTTTACCTTTGGATAGTTCTAAAAGATATTTCTTGGACTTAATGGACTTGACCTCCTTCCAATATAGGTTGACAGGCTCACTTTATTGGTCCGCTCTTCTGTAAGATGTTGATTATCTCTTGTTTGCTTATGGAAGCTGCTAAAGACCACTTATCCTAAGAGGGATTTTTATTGTCTTCAACAATCATTTTTTTATCCCATAATTTAACACATTTCTTGTATAAGCTATACTGAAAACCAATGTTCATCAATGGAATACATTTAAATAAAAAATTAGTTTCACCATTAAATTATTATGTTATTATTGGTCTATTTCTTTCTTGTATAATGTAGTTGAATTTTAATTATAGAATAATATAAATTTTAATGAGTTCTCCCTGTAATCAAAGCCAAAGAATTTGGCTATATTTTGAGTTCATCCTACCATCATTGTATAATAGGTGTTTTTTTCTCAATTTTGTTAGATAAAACTTCCTATGTAATCCATAATTATAGTTTTTCCTTCAAAACTTTTAATTCTAGAACGGAGTTATAAACTCAAGTTTCTTTGGGAACAATTGTTACATTTGATTGACTTCAATCTTGACTTTTAATGTTTTCATTTGTAATTCTATTTAAGTATGGTCATACTTATGTGTAAACAAAATGAATATTTTTTACTTATTATATTCTACTTATTTTATAATCTTGTCTTCATTGCACAAATATTTAATATAGACTTAAGGTAGCATATCTTAAACTCTTCCAGAGTTATGTAGAATATATTCAGTCATAATAATAGTTTAGTACTAGAGCAATCTGTTCCAAACTATACTGGGGAATAGTTCTATGATATGCAATTCAAGTGTAGACAAATAGTCCATAACAATCACTATTCTAAACATCCAATTCTTTGAATCATATGTAACACTCAATAAGGAAATTTCAATGCTTTCTCTTTTCTTTTACAATTGCATATACATTCAGAATAAATTGAAATACAAGTCTTACAGATAATAAAATCATTTCATAGTTGAAAAACATAAATAAAACACTAGAAAGTTTGAATAATGACTTTTCATCTGCTACTGGTCTCCACTCTACCATGACTTCTCTTTAGCACAAAAGTCCCCATGAGCTCCAAAGTCTGCAAGTTAATTCACTTTTTCTTTCTTGCTCTATTGCTATTCCTCTCATCAAGTTTTGCAGTGCATGAATCCCTCTAGCAAAAGACAAAGACATTCCCCTTTTCCAAAGTAGTTGGTATTTGGCAACTACCTCCACCTCATCCAGATGGCAAGTGGTTACTAGCTCATTAATGAGCTCCACTTACCCACTCTCAAAGACAATGTCTTGTCTTTTAGGGGAAGTTATTGATCAATAATTTCCATCACCATTAACAATCTAATCTCAAATTAGATGTCTAGGTATTAATCAATAGGGTTAAATTTCCATCATTAACTTGCATCCTTATCTCTTTCAGCCAAGTGTAGCTTCAACATTAATATCCAGAATTTTTTTATTTTTATTAAAAGCATAATGATGTAGATATACATTTCATATTTATCAATGCTACAACACTAGTAAACTAGTTTTGAATATGTCTTTAAATTCTGAATAATAAACACAAACAACATATACAAATTTAGAATATAAACTTCAAGTCAGGGGATATCACATTCTCCCCCACTTGACTGTCTCGGTATCTGTTATGGAATTTTGGAATTCAACCCAATTTCAAAATAAGGATGGATATGCATCTTTAAAATCATCTTCCAATTCCCAAGTTGTCTCTTCTAGATTGAAATGATTCCACAACTTGGGCTATGTTTCTATTTCGGTGTGTAACTTCTCTTTTGTCTAATATGGGTAGGAGTTCCACCAGGAATTCTCCCTCTGGTTCTACGTATACAACATTCCAATCAATTATGTGATCTATATCATCTACATACTTCTTTAATAATGACACATGAGAAAATTATGAATTGTTATGCTTGTTGGAAGAGCAAGTTGATAAGCCATTGGACCAATCCTTGGTAGAACTTCAAAGGGTTGATAAAATCTGGGTGATATCTTGGTACAATTTATAAGTCTAAGAGTTCTCTTCTCTTTTTTAAATTTCATATAAACATGTTCACCAACACTGATTTTTTTTGAACTCTTCAAATTTACATAACTCTTTTGTCTATCTTGAGCTATTTTCAAACTTTGCTTCACTTGTTTAATTATTTCTTCCATTTCTCTCAGCATATCTGGTCCTAAAACCAATATATCTTTAATATGATCCCAAATCAAGGGAACTTTACATTGTAGCTCATACATCATCTTGAAAGAAATAATTTTTAATGAAGTTTGATAACCATTATTATAAGCAAATTCAGCTAAGTGGAGATAATATTTATACTTATTGGGCCTATCCATGGCATACATTCTTATCATGTCTTCTAGAATTTGATTGGTCCTTTCTATCCAACCATCAGTACAAGGATGATAATTTGTGCTAAAATTCAGTTTTGTACCCATGCCCTCAAATAACCCCTTCCAAAACTTAGAAGTAAACTTTGTATCATGGTCTGAAATCCCAATCTTAGGCATACCATGCAATTTGAAGAATTCCTTCATGAATATTTCTACTATGTTAATGGACTTGAATATATACTTTATATGAATAAAATTTTCTACCTTACTAAGTTTTTCTACCACAACCATTATAGAGTCATGTTGTCTCCTAGTTTTTGGCAAATCGGTGATGAAATCCATGGATATTATCTCCCATTTCCATTACTAAATGCGTAAAGGCTATAATAACCTAGCTGGATATTGATGAGAAGCTATATCTTGTTCACACTTTAAACATTTGGTTATATATTATGTTGTTTCTAGATTCATATTAGGCCAATATAAATATTTTTCTTAAAATAATTATTAGCTTTTGATAACTAGGATGTCCAGATGTAGGCTTCTTATGCAGTTCATCAAGGACAAACAATTTTATATTTAGATCATAAGGTATATAAATTTTGTCTCTATACATCAAAATTTTTTAATCATTCACTGAAAAATCACTCTCTTCCTCATCTTGTGATTCATATATTTGAATTTCTTCATTTATTTCTACATATTATCAATAAAAATCTACAATTGTTTTCACCTTTTTAGCCAAATCTTCTTGCCAACTGCTTGCACAAATGGAACAAATATGTTTTTATTTTTTGCTAAAAGCATTTGCTATTTTTTTTTATTTTCATTTAATGTGTATGACTTCAAAATCATATTCACTAGGGAATTCCACCCACTGTGCTTGCTTAGCATTCATATTTGGCTGATCAAATAGATATTTCAGTGATATTATCAGTTTTTAGCTAGAATTTCCTTCCTATTAGATAGTGCCTCCACATTTTTAAGGCATGCATGATGGTTGCTAGTTCTAGATCACGTGTAGCATATTTCCTCTCATGGTATTTAAGTTATCTAAGTTCATACCTTATTAGATGGTATTCTTGCATTAGAACTACCCCCAAACTCTCTTTAGAGGCATCAATACAGACTACAAAGTCTTTATTAGGATTAACTAGTTTCAAAATTGGTGTAGTTAACAATTGCTTCAATTTCTCAAATCTATCCTGACATTTTTGTTTACATTCAAACTTAGTTCCCTTCTTTTGTAAAGAAGTGATTTGGTATGCTAATTTGGAAAATCCCTCTATATATTAAACGAAAATTCAGCCTAAGATTTCCCATGGGATTTTCATGTAATTTCCATGTTATAATATGTAAACCAACCAAAATCCTTTAAATTTAAAAAAAAGATACCTGTAAACATTTTGGAGGTAAAAGAGGAATGCTACTTTTTTAGTTATATTTATCACTTATCTCCTTATAGGTTTACTCAAATTTTAAGTGTAAATCTTCATTAGATGGGGAATTAAATTCCACATCCAATGAGTACCCATTCTACATACTTCTGAGAAGACCCACGTTGATAAAAATTGAAGATACATTTAAAAAGTGTCTTGAAGATGCTTTTTAATGTATCCTAAATTTTTATCAATGTGGGTCTTCTCATAAGTATGCATAAGGGTACTCATTAGGTATGGAATTTAATTCTGAATCCAATGGATATCTACACTTGAAATTTATGGAAACCCATAACTAAGCCAAAAATACAATAAAAAAAAGTAGCTTTATTCTTTTCCCTCCAAATTTCATAACTCTTATTTTATTATTTTTCCTTAGGAGGCCACTTTTAGACTGAAATTTCCTCTAATGAACCTTTTGTAATAACATGTAATTCCCATGAAATGCCTTATATCAGCTACATCCTTAGGCATTGGCCACTCCATAATAGCCTTTATGTTTTTTGGATCCATAGCAATCCCCTCTTCAAACACCACAATATGGCCTAAGTAGTGAATCAATTTTTGATAAAACGAACATTTGTTAAACTTAACATATAGTTCATTTTCTCTAATTGTTTTAAGGACCATTTGCAAATGTTGGTCATGTTCTTCTGTACTCTTTGAATAGATTAATATGTCATCATTGAATACAATGAAAAAATTATCCAAAAAAAGGCTATGTACATTATTCATCAGACACATAAAAGTGCTTGGTGCATTACTAAGTTCAAATGGAAGTACAACAAACTCATAATTCCCATACCATGTCCTAAAGGTTGTTTTATGAATTTCTTTGTCATTGATCCTAATCTAATGATATATTGATCTTAAATCATTCTTTGAAAAGATTGTACGTCCCTTGACTTGATCAAACATGTCATCAATCTTGGGAAGAGGGTATTTGTTCTTGATTGTCATTTTGCTAAGTTGTTGGTAATATATATAGAGTCTCAGGGTTCCATCTTACGTTTTAACAAATAATATTGGTGCACACTAGGCCTTATATATTTCTTGTCTAGCAGTTATTGTACTTGAATATTTAATTCCACTAGTTCTAGACTACTCATTCTACTTTAGACATTGGGACTGGTCCATGAATAAGATCTATGGTAAGGTCTATATCCCTTCTTGGAGGAATTCCTGGAATTTCTTCATGAAATACATCCTTATATTTTTCTAAAATAGGATAATCTTCTATAGATGGTTTCTGATTTATTTTAGAAAGATATTCATTTTGAACTACAAACATTTGGCACCCCTTTTGAGCACATTTCTTTAACTGCAAACTATAAATTTTCCTCACAAAAGTGACTCTTGGAACCCTTTTTACTGTATAAGTATCCCCTTCATCATTAATACATGTAAAAGATTTTTCTAACAATTCAAGACTGCCCTCTGATGTTCTAACCAATCCATGCCAAAAATAACATCAGATGATCCCAAACATTAAAAATTCAAATTTAATTTAGTATACATTCCATTCAAGTCTATTTAACAATCTTCACTGATTTCAGTAACTCTTATTTTGGTTCATGTGGCCATCTGCACTAACCAGGGTTTATTCTGCGTTTCCTTTGTAAATGATTTCTAGGTCAAATTTGTTGGCATTATGACACAGGTTTGGTGCTATGGCACAAGTGTTGTCCTTGATGGCAACTCACTCAAATGATAGATCATAGTTCAGGCTCACAGAATAAAGGAAAAAGAGATATACACAAGTTACACTTGACCAAGCTGCGTATACATGCGGGTTAGACGACCAAAAGGTGCGTATGTGTATACACGCACTTTCATGCAAAGGAAAGGCTCATACATGTTGGAGAATTTGGTTTTGGTCCATGGTATTTGGACCATGGTATTGTGATCCATGGTATTGGTCCAAGGTATCTTGTCTGACGTGTTGACCCCAGGTATTTGGTCCAAGGTATTGGTTCTAAGTGGTTTTGGACCATGGTATTGAGTAAGGCCAAAGACTATTAAAGGAGGAGAAGATCATTAAGCAAAGGCACTCAAGTATTGAATATCTAATGAAGAGAAAGATCTAGAATATTCGTCATTGGGTTATGGTGCATAGCTAGATTTGAATTAAGGAGGAACCTGAGCACTTGAAGAAGGATAAGTTCTATTGATGGGTCAAGATCTTAAGGCTTGAAGAGAAATATTTTTGTGTGGTTTTTGATCTTTTATTTGAATAATTGGCACATGTCGTAATCTGTAAATTTGATGATCTAGGTATAACTGATGTCTAAATAGTGGTAAAGGTTAAATAATCTTTTACAGATATGTACGTAGGTTCAGTATAGCAAAGGTGCATATAAACACTGGTTCGACATTTCTAAACTGCGTATACGCAGGTCCGCCTTGAGAAAAGTGTGTATGCATGCATGTTTGACACATTGAAGTAGCGTACACCTCATAACATATGTTTTAGCCACTTTTGTTTACTGTTGTAGTGTTATGGGTTCTGGATTGGGTTCTGGTTACTGTTACTGTGTTCTGGTTACAACATTTAGAAAAGTGATTGTTTGATTCAGTTTTGGTTGGTGCAAAGGAGATTGGTTGATGCAAATATATTTGATGTTTGATTGAAGTTATTGATGGATAGAGTCTAAAAATTTATGAAACATGGTCCCTGGAAGAAAAGAGAAGGTTTTAGCCTTCTGCAGGTCAGCACCTACGTACTAGTAAACACTTCAGCTAGTACAAGATCTAAGGGGGTCCCTTCCAAGAAAAACTGGAGAAAATGCGAAGGTCGTAGCCTTCTGCAGGTAGAAGCCTGCGTACTGGTATAAGGCTGCACCAGTACAAAAATTGTAAAAAGAAGTGTCTTATTAAAGAAAGATAGAGACAATCGCAGCAGGTGGTTTTCACCCACATTGGGTTTCCACCTTATATCTTGTGTTCATGTGTGTGATTGTCTGTTCTATTTAATGCATCTAATTACTGGTTATATGGTTCTAATACACAGATTAAATATCAATTAACTAAATTATAAGTTTGCAAGATATACGTTGGTTTCTCTAAACACAATTCCGTATACATGCAAGTTTCATTAAAAGAAGTAGCGTATATAAATCTGTTTATGGAAATGAAATATTGTTAAATTGTTAATATTGATTCACCCCCAGCCCCTCTCAGTATTATTTCCAACAATTGGTATCAGAGCAGGTTCTTTAGAAGAAGCTGGATCGCTTGAAGAAAGATCCATCATCACGAGTCACTACGAAAGAGAGGGATCCATTAGACCACCGATCTTTGATGGGAGCAACTTCGTCTATTGGAAGGTAAGAACCACAACATATTTTCAATCTCTTGGAACAGATGTTTGGGAAATTGTGGAAGGAGGATACACATTTCCATCAACAATTCCTACAAATAGGGCAAGTAAAAAGTAGTATGAAACAAATGCCAAGGTTGGCAATACATTATTGGGGAGTCTGTCACAATCAGAATTTGTCAAGGTTGTGCAGCTCAAAACTACCAAAGAAATATGGGACAAGATCATTCTAAGCTATGAAGGAGACAACCAGGTAAAACGTGCAAAACTACAATCTCTCAAAATTTAATATGAAACTCTCAAAATGCAAAATGATGAAAGTATAGCTAATTACTTCTTACGTATGGATGAGATTTTTAATCGCATGAAAAACTTGGGTGAAGAGATAAAAGAAGTTATTGTAGTTGAAAAGGTTTTAAGATCCTTGTCTTCTAAGTTTGAATCAAAAGTTTCTGCCATAGAAGAAAAGCAGAATCTTCAGAGTATTACTATGACACAGCTACACGGAATCCTATTTGCTTTCGAAATGAGAAAAGGGGTTCCATCAGATATGAGAGAAGCCACATTCAAAGCTTTAGGAAGAGAAGAACTCAATGAATCATGACATAATTCAAAAGGAGAGGAAGAAGCAAACTTTGTCAAGAACCTTCAACGGGGTACTGGAAGATTCAGAGGTAAGCTACCTTTCAAATGCTTTGCTTATGGAAGAGTCGGTCATTATGTGGCCAAATGTCCTTATAAAGATAAGCTTGATAAAGGTAAGGAACCAACAAATGGAATAGAAAACAGAATGTAAGTAAGAAGAGCTATTATACACATGAAGATAGTGATGGTTTATCAAATAGTGATGAAGATGAACATGGTAATGACTATAGACTTCTGATGGCTTTTGAAGACGATAATTTCTTGGATGCTTTAGACGAAGATGGTCTCTATGAAGAAATTTCTAAACTTAAAATATATTTAGAAGAAAAGAGTATGTTTATAGATACTCTGACATTTCAACTCGCTGAAAGGGAAAAACAAAATGAAAAGTTAGAATGTGAAATTGTGGGTCTAAGAAAAGATATTGAGAAAACAAAAGCACCCAATCTTAGATTTTCGAAAGGAACAAAAACTTTAGATGAAATTATCAAAGTGCAGTGTTCTCCCTTGATAAAGGCGAGTCTTGTATATATTGAAGAAACATCTCAAGCACAAAAGCCATCAACCTCCAAAAGCTATCTTGATGCAGCAAAGAGAAGTGAACAGATTGACAATCGTTGGCAAAGGCATAAAGAAGATCATCAGGTAAATCGGATTCAATATACTTCAAGGATGAACATAAGTTATAACCAACCACAGGTAAATCAGTCTTAATTTGCTTCAAGAATGAACGTCAATGGAAACTACAATCATCAGGTTAGTAGATTTGATAATCACAGGAATTTCTTTAATGGCCAATGTTTTTCATGTCATAACTTTGGACACAAAGCTGCTCAATGTGTTGCTTATGAGACAATCATGACCAGAGAAGCACAAAATCAAAGGAATGTGACTGGGATCATGAAAAGAACCTACAATAACTTTTATGCTCTTGAAAATGAAATAGAATGCTCTATCTGTAACAACTTCAATCATGAAGATTCTGAATGCATGAGTAAATTTCGGTAAAAATCTCAGAAGGAGCAAGCTTCATTGGGCCCCAAAACATGGAGAAAAAAAGAACCGCAAACAGAAAGATGTGGAATAGCCTTGTATGCAGAAGGACAAGAAAATCAGTGGTATATCGACAGTGGATGCTCGAAACACATGACAGGTGATAAAGAAAAACTTCAGTCATATAATGCCTTAGAAAAAGAAAAGAAGGTCTCATTTGGTAACGACACTCCTGCAGTCATAAAAGGTAAAGGCAGGTGTGAAGACAAGAAGAACTATTACAGAATCCTCAATCTATCTTGCATTGCTTTCCTCCATCGAACCACAAAATGTAAATGAAGCATGCAAAGATGAATGTTGGGTTAAGGCCATGAATGAAGAACTTGAGCAGATTGAAAGGAATAATACTTGGGAATTGGTTCCTAGACCTAACAATAAGAATGTCATAGGAACCAAATGGATATTCAAAAACAAGCTGAATGAAAATGGAGAAGTTGTTAGAAACAAGGCCAAACTTGTTTCTAAAGAGTATGCTTAACAAGAAGGTATAGACTTTGAAGAAATTTTTGCACCTGTTGCTAGACTTGAAGCCACAAGAATGTTTCTTGCTCTTTCTAGCTTTCAGAAGTTCAAAGTATATCAAATGGACGTGAAATCTACCTTTCTCAATGGAGACCTAGAAGAAGAAGTATATATTGAGCAACTAGACGGATTCATCCTTGGAAATGATCCAAAACTTGTATGCAGACTCAGAAAGGCTCTCTATGGTCTAAAACAAGCTCCAAGGGCTTGGTATTATTGTCTTGACAAATACCTCCATCAACAAGGTTTTTCAAA
>APFE030782808.1:43490-81873 GCA_000404065.3 Pinus taeda
AATGATAAATTGCTAATACTTGTTGTGTATGTTGATGATATCATTTTTGGTAGCAATGAAGAAGCCATGAGTCAAAACTTTGCTTTGGTAATGCAGAAAGAATTTGAAATGTCCCTACTAGGTGAACTCACCTATTTTATTGGTCTACAAGTTCAACAAAAGAAAGATGGCATCTTTTTATCATAGACCAAGTATCTCAAGTAGATCTTGAAAAAATACAGCATGGAAGACTCTAAACCAGTATGGTATAGGATGCAGCCTCAGTGCAAATGATGAATCAACAACAGTACATCAACCAACCTACAGATCCATGATTGGTAGTCTGCCATATCTAACAGGTACCCGACCAGACATCATGCATGCAGTGGGAATAGTTGGAAGATTCCAAGCCAACCCAAAGGAAACACACCTTTAGGCAGTCAAAAGGATTTTCAAATATCTTCAAGGAACACAAAACTTCGGTTTATGGTATCCTAGAGATACAGATCTTACACTTCACGTATATACAGATGCAGATTGGGCAGGAAGCGTGGATGACAAAAAAAACACTAGTGGTGGTGCATTCGATATGGGTTCCAGATTAGTGTCTTGGTTTAGCAAGAAACAAAGTTCAATTGCATTATCTACAGCTAAAGCAGAATATGTGGTTGTTGCATCTTGTTGCACACAACTTCTTTGGATGATGCAAACATTGCAAGACATTTAGATCACATGTACTCCACCCATCTCCATTCTATGTGTTAATACAAGTGCAATTAGTATTTCAAAGAATCCAGTCATGCATTCCAAGACCAAGCACATACCTATCAAATATCATTTTCTCTGTGAACAAGTGCTTGAACAAAAGGTCAAATTGGAGTATGTTCCCTCCAAGGAACAGGTGGCTGATATATTCACCAAACCTCTACCCAGAGAGACATTTGAATACCTCAGGCAGAAGCTGGGAGTAGTTGATGCATCATCTTGCCATTGACATTTATCTGTTTCAAAGAATAGTGGTTGTACGCGAGTCTCATGAAGTGTATCTGCGTACATACGCATGTTTCTGTAGATACATCCACGTATATGTTGGTTGAAGAATATCAGTGGGCTAGACTTAGGATAAAAAGAGTCTGATATGGGTCTAACAGTGATCATCTAGCACAGGTTCATGGGGAGCATATACTTCTAATTGTTGGCATTATCTTGGTACAATTTCACAATTGTTTCTGATTCAGGTAGAACAGGTGTAGAGGGAGATCTTGGTTGCTGGTCTAGATGGTGATTGATAGATGTTGTTGATGACTATCATAATCTTGTTTTAGATATTTCGTCTCTATGTCATGTATATCTATTATTTTCAAGGTCATGTAACGACCTATTTTGTTTCCCCACTATGCTTGGGATGGATGATGTAATGTTCTTGTTTTATCATTTATAAACTCTTGGCACATCCCCACTTGGTTGGGAGATGGATGTATGTATGAGTATTTGGTGATAGGAAGGTCATTTATGATGTATAGAGTCATTTTCTTCTTGTAGAACATCTTTTTGCAGATCGTGCTTACAGTCAGGGGGAGCATGAACATCACACTTTAGCACATCAGAGATTTAAGCATGTACTCAGGGGGAGCATAACCCTTTGCCCTTGATGACAAAGGGGGAGAGTGACTTGGGGTTGCCATCAAGTCCAAAGGGGGAGATTGTTGGCATTATGACACAGGTTTGGCGCTATGGCACAAGTGCTGTCCTTGATGGCAACTCACTCAGATGATAGATCATAGTTCAGGCTCATAGAATGAAGGAAAAAGAGATATACGCAGGTTACCCTTGACCAAGCCGAGTATACACGCGGGTTCGACAAAAAAAAGGCGCGTATGCATATACACGCACTTTCATGAAAGGAAAGGCGTGTACATGTTGGAGAATTCGGTTTTGGTCTATGGTATTTGGACCAAGGTATTGTGATCCATGGTATTGGTCCAAGGTATCTTGTCTGACATGTTGACCCCAGGTATTTGGTCCAAGGTATTGGTTCTAAGTGGTTTTGGACCATGGTATTGAGTAAGGCCAAAGACTATTAAAGGAGGAGAAGATCATTAGGCAAAGACACTCAAGTATTGAATATCTAATGAAGAGCAAGATCTAGAATACTGGTCATTGGGTTATGGTGCATAGCTGGATCTGAATCAAGGAGGAACCTGAGCGCTTGAAGAAGGATAAGTTCTATTGATGGATCAAGATCTTAAGGCTTGAAGAGAAATATTTTTGTGTGGGTTTTGATCTTTTATCTGAATAATTTGCACATGTCGTAATCTGTAAATTTGGTGATCTAGGTATAACTGATGTCTGAATAGTGATAAAGGTTAAATCATCTTTTACAGATCTGTACGCAGGTTCAGTATAGCAAAGGTGCGTATAAACACTAGTTCGGCATTTCTAAATTGCGTATACGTAGGTCCGCCTTGAGAAAAGTGCATATGCACGCAGGTTCGACACATTGAAGTAGTGTAAACCTCATAAAATATGTTTTAGCTACTTTTGTTTATTGTTGCAGTGTTATGGGTTCTGGTTACTGTTACTGTGTTCTGGTTACAACATTTAGAAAAGTGATTGTTTGATTCAGTTTTGGTTGGTGCAAAGGAGATTGGTTGATGCAGATATATTTGATGTTTGATTGATGTTATTGATGGATCCAGTCTGAAAATTTATGAAACGTGGTCCCTAGAAGATCTAAGGGGGTTGTAGCTCCCTTCTAGGAAAAACTGGAGAATGAGAGAAGGTTGTAGCCTTCTGCAGGTAGAAGCTTGCATACTGGTATAAGGCTGCACCAGTACAAAAATTGTAAAAAGAAGTTTCTTATTAAAGAAAGATAGAGACGATTGCAGCAGGTGGTTTTCACCCACATTGGGTTTTCGCCTTATATCTTGTGTTCATGTGTGTGATTGCATGTTCTGTTTACTGCATCTGATTACTTGTTATATGGTTATGATACACAGATTAAAGATCAACTAACTAAATTATAAGTTTGCAAGATATACGCTGGTTGCTCTAAACACAATTGTGTATACACGCAAGTTTCATTAACAGAAGTAGCGCATATAAATATGTTTATGGAAATGAAATATTGTTAAATTGCTAATACTGATTCACCCCCCCCCCCCCCCCCCGCCAGTATTATTTCCAGCAAAATTTTTGCTTCTAATTTTCTTTATGGATTTGTTTACTTCCCACTGTAAGGTTGATTTGATTGTTAGCTAATATGTAGTCAATATGACATTTAGATTACTAGGGTAACTATAGCCCTC
Organism: Pinus taeda; assembly: GCA_000404065.3. Lineage (NCBI taxonomy): Eukaryota > Viridiplantae > Streptophyta > Pinopsida > Pinales > Pinaceae > Pinus > Pinus taeda. The sequence continues at coordinate 46,778 of APFE030782808.1, forward strand.
AAAATATTTTGACATATTTAGAAGCCAAGCTTTTTCTCCCTGTTCAGATTCCTTGTTAAAGTTCAAAGGTATGATCTTGTTAAATTCACCTTGTAATTGAGACACACCCTTTCTCTTCTTAGATATAGAAACAATACTCCCAAACTCTTTTTCTTACATCTCATCATCAAAATTAAGTGTTTGACTCTCACTAGATGTTATAGATTCAGTTCTATCTGGTGACTCACTCTTGAGTTCCTATGAGTCTTTTCAGCTTTCCTATTGCCTTTGTTTTCTTCCAACATCTTAAGTATGTATCCATTTATATATTCTTGTTCATCCCTTGCGTTACATATTTTTTCATGATTATCTTTAACACTTTCTAAATCTACCTTTAGACTAAAGACTACCTGTAAAATCTCATATTCATGATTATCTACATTTCCAGTTTATCCTCTCATCATTCCTAGCTCAATATTATGCTCTTCACCTCCTCCAGGTGATCCTACAAAAGTGTTTCTAGTTTTATCTCTATATATTCTTCAATTTTTATTTGAGTAATATTTTTGTTGTCTGTATGTTACACAAAAATAATATTTCAATCAAGACCCATATAAGGCCCAATATTATAACCTATAGCTTTGATACCACTTGTAATATAACTTGTTAAACACACACATATATATAAACAAACTAATCATTTTAGGTATAATCACTCTTATCATACCCTCCTATCTACAATTTCATGATTTTCCATTAATAATTATCTTCTATTATTTTACACTACATAATTTGCAAATCAATCTTCATCTTCAATTTTTAACACAAAAAATATAAAAATCTTTATCTATATTATATTGCTTATGTTTTCATTTACTCTTAACTCTCTCCAACATGATTTCTAATTAGAGGAGAAGATATTGGTGACCTACTAATTGACTCATATTATTAGACTCGCTACAAAGTCTTCCCAATCCATTTTAATTCACCTTAATCTATTCTTATGTCTTTATTATCCATGTAAGTAGATTGAATTAAATGTGGACTTTTCTTAACTTCCTTATTGGAACTATTATGATGAACATTTCATGATAAATCACCAAGGGGTTTTATTCATTGTTTTATACTCTTATACTACAAATTATTACGGTTATTTCTCAACCCGTATGGTTTATTTATAAATCAAAACGTATAATCAATATAATTTCATACTTGTATACATTCAAAAATTTGGGCCGAACCCAAACCCATGAGTTAGCATTAATATTATTTCAACAACTATCATGACCGCAACATATCTATCACACCTTGGAATAGTTCTTTATTTGCAACATATATATATATATATATATTACACCACTTGTTTAATATTTATGGTTACATGTTGATTCAAAATTGAACCACATTATATTGACAACAAATAATTTATCACGTGGATTTATTTGGTGTTCGTGGCACATTTTAGTTATGCCATGGTGTTGGTTTCACATGCTTTGACGTGGAGTAGTTCAAAAATGTTTTGGTCTTCGAATCCAATGATTGTGATGTTTTCTATATTGATCAACGACTCTCGTTAGTCAAAGTTTATAATTAGGACAAATGACATTTTCCTAATAATTCATTTTCTATTGTTTTTGCTTGGTTTTTAATATAGAGCTCCACCCTAATATGAAGTGTGGCACTGCTCCAATACTGGATTATTCTTTTATTCGCAGTGAATATGGCATAGATAAAACCATAACCTCTCTTCATACTTTGGCTAGCCTCTTCGGAGTGGAAACGATTTATGATTATTTAAGGTTAAATCGACATTTTGCAGGTATAAATATGTTTTTTAGGGTTTTGTATTAACCTTTGTTTTTCAAGACTAATGATTATGTTCATTAATTTGTATTCAGCGAATTTCATTAATCTTGTAGGTTCACGGGAAGTATTGATTCTTGAATTATTGGAACCTCTCTAAGGATTCCTCTATATTTATTTGTGGCTTCATTATGGTATGAAACTTGAAATGGTCTTACTCAACAGGTTTGAGTGGTCTTTTTGGTGTTTTGAGGTGAAGTATCATTCTTTTTCTTAGATATATGTCTTCAATTTCCAATACTATCAAACTTATTTCTTTTTCAAGTTTATTACTTATCTCTCATGTTTATTACAGTTAACAAAACTATTCACTAACTTACGATGCCAAAAGGAAATACGATGCTAGTGCAATTATTTCCTTCTTAATCTGGCAAAAGGGTAGTTTTCCTCACGCTTGCTTTAGGTAAAATCTCTGTAATTTACAAATTACATGTTGTATTTCTTTATAACAATTTGATAAGGTTTTAGCACCAAAGTTTTATATTTCTTTGTAAATAAAACAATTGAACAATTTTTCAAACCCTTCTTCTGCCAAAAGTCATTCTTTGGTAGTGGTTTTGCTCAAGAGAAATGGCTAATGAATTCATTTAAATAATTTGATTATTCCTTAGTAAGTTTATAAAGTGCATGACTTGTATAATCCTCTCGTCATTTTACCAAATAGGGTTTTTACTTCAAACCCTAGCTAGATCCTTAGGTTCATATTTGACTTGAGTAATTTTCTTAATTAATTTTCTCATCGCATGTTTCTACAATAGAATCTAGAGCATATTTAGAGTTGGTTTGTAGAAGTTTTCATCTTTGGTATTTATGTTCTTCAACCAAAACTCTTCATCTGTCATGTTCTCTATCTTCCATAGAAGTTTTGGGCTTAAATTCTTTGATAGTATAGAAATCAAATTTTTATTTAACATTCTAATCTCAATATAATAGTTCTAATGAAAATTGTAACTCTTTTTGCAGGAAGGATTGACATGGTATCTCCATATTCTAAATTTCTCCTTCAAGTAATTATTTCCACCCAGAATTCCCATTCTTTCATTTTCTGAATTATTAAATATATGTTCATCTTACCCTTTAAATCTTATGTATTTTTTCATTATTAATTCTTCAATTATAATTGAGTGCAAAGAATTATAAAACTTTTTCCTTCAGATAGTTCTCAAATGTATTTTTGAGACTTAATGGATTGGACTTCCTTCCAATACAGTTTGACAAACTCACTTTGTTGGACCTCTACACTATAAGATGTTGATTCTCTCATGTTCATGTATAGAAGCTGCTAAAGACCACTTATCCTGAGAGGGATTTGTATTGTCTTAGAAAGCCATCATTTCATCATTTTGTTTTAGGACTGAGGTTGAAAGCCTTAAGTAATACAAGGTTCCTTTGTAACATATTTATGGATTCTTTCGATCCCATAATTTAACATATATCCTTTATAATCTATAATGTAAATTGATGCTCAATCATTGACTCTATTTAAATAAAATTTTAGTTCCGATGTACAACAATTATGTTTCTATTGGTTTGTTTCTTGCTTGTATAATTTATTGTAATTTTCATCATAAAATAATATAAATTTTCATGAATTCTTCCTATAATCAAAGCCATATAATTTAGCTTATTCTAAGTTCATCCTACACCAATTATATAATAGGTGTTTTTTTACTCAATTCCATTAGATAGAACTTCATATGTAATTTAGAATTCTAATTTGTCCTTTAAAACTTTTAATTCCATAAAATAGTTATAAACTCAAGTTTTTCTCAGAACAACTTTTACATTAGACTAACTTCACTCTTGAATTTAAATTTTTTTCATTATATTGTGGTTCCTTTTTAAGTATGGTCATACTTATATGTAAACAGATTGAATATTGTTTACTTGTTCTATTCTACTTGTTTAATAATCATGTCTTCATTTCACAAGTCTTTAATCTAGATCTGATGTAGCATATCTTAAACTCTTTTAGAGTTAAGTATAATATATTTAATTAATAATAATAGTCTAATACTAGAGTAGTATGTTCCAAGCTATACTAGGGAATAGTTTTATGATACATAATTCAAATGTAGAGAAATAGTTCATAACAATCATTATTTTAAATATCCAATTTTGTGAATCATATATAACACTCAATAAAGAAATTTATGTGCTTTCCCTTTTCTTTTACAATTGCATATACAAAATAATCTGAATTACAAGTCTTACAGATAATAAAATCATTTCATAGTTGACAAACATAAATAGAAACACAGGAAAGTTAGAATACTAAGTTTTCATCCTTTTAATATAGAAACTAAGACTAGATCTACAAGGCTCCACCCAAATGTGACTTCTCTGTAGCATAAAAGACCTTCCAATCTCCAAGGTCTACAAGCTAATTCATTTTTTTTCATTTTTTTCTTGTTATAGTCCTCTGCATCTCACGTAGTTCTGAATTGCATGCATCCCTCCAGCAAAGGACAAAATCATTCCTCTTTTCCAAAGTAGTTGGTAGTTGGTAGCTACCTCCACCTCATCCACCAGGTGGCAGGTGGTTACTAGCTCATTAATGAGCCTCACTTCCCTACTCTCAAAGACAATGTCTTGTATTTTAGGGGAAGTTATTGATCAATAATTTCCATCACCATAAATAATCTAGTCTTAGATTAGATGCCTAGATATTAATCAATAGGGGTAATTACATTCCATCATTAACTTCTAGCCTTATCTCTTCCATCTAAGTGTAGCTTCAACATTAATTTCCATATACTTTTATTTTTATTAACAACATAATAAGAGAAATCTACATTTAATATTTATTAGTGATACAACATTGATAAACCAATTTGAATGGGCCTTTAAACTTAGAATAATAACTCCAAGTTAGGGGACATCACATCCTCCCCTGTGCGAGTTTCACACTGTTCTGGTGTCAACTCAGAAATTTTAGAATTCAACCCAATTTCCATAATAAGGATGGATATGATTCTTTAAAAGCATCTTCCTATTCCAAATATTCCTATTGTGGAATGACATTCCTCCGATGAACTTTAACTTGGGTTATGTTTCTATTCTGGAACATAACTTCCATCCAATCTAATATGCATTGAGGCTATGCTAGGAATTCTTCCTTCAGTTCTACATGTACAACATTCCAATCAATTATGTGAGTTGGATCATGTACATACTTCTTAATAAGGTCACATTAGAAACATTATGAATTTGTATGCTTGCTGGAAGAGAAAGTTGATAAGCTACTTGACTAATCCTTTCTAGCACTTTAAAGGGTCCACTATATCTGGGTGATAGTTTGACACAATTTCCAAGCCTAAGAGTTCTCTTCTTTTTTTTCACTTCCAAATAAACATGGTCACCAACATTGAATTCTTTGTGAACTCTCTTCAAATATGCATAACTCTTTTGTTGATCCTAATCTATTTTCAGATTTTGTTTCACCTATTTAACTATTTCTTCCATTTCGTTCACCATATCTAGTCCTAAAACCAACCTATCCTAAAGATGATCCAAAATCAAGGGAAATTTAGATTTTCTACCATACATCACCTTCAAAGGAATCAATTTTAATGAAGTCTAATTGTTATCACCTAGATTGACCTCAGGCTGAAGGGAGGCAATGCTAAGGTAACCACAAACCAAGCTTAGCCAAGTATCTAGCCCTACTAAGCTAGGAGAGGGCTCTCTTCGTAAGGATCTCAATTAAGATGACTAGATCAAGTAAAGGATTTTAGGCTAGGTATAGTAGCTCGACATTTTTGATTGGATTTTGTAGAGGTTTTGTTGGATTAGGAGGAGCTGGGCAGTTTAGGTCTGGGATACTAGGTTTGAAATGCAGGGTGTTCTATGGGGCAAGGTAGGCATAGGCTTTAGCACTCTAGGGCTTGATGAGGTGAGATGTTTAAGACTGGTGAGAAGCTAAGAAGGGCATGTGACAATCATGGATCCTTCCTAGACTGCTGAAAACATGAATTAGTGAATGATTTCCCAAGGTAGAGCACTGATACAATGGATTCTACCTATCAAACTTGAAAACATTTAACTAGAAGAAATGAAATTATTGATGGCATACATAGAACATATAAACATATAATCACAGAAGAAGAAACTGTACTAAAACTCCACACCACAGGGATCGCATAAAAATAGCTGCAATTCTTATTAATCTCTTGCTAAACTGCTTACAAAGATGTAAAATCAAGCTCTAAGCATCCACACTGAGTCCAACCAGTAAAATGACTCATAAACTACATGATATAGGCCTCAAAACAACTAATCCTAGCCTCAGGGTTCAAATCCATGAGAGGAGGAGCAGTTGCACAAAATACTGAACTGATAGCTAAAGACTAGGGTGATCAAACTGACTCATCCCTAATATGAAGCAAATTGATTCATTACATGCCACTTAGACCACTCATCTAATGCATCTACCCTAGGTAAAAAAAACACACTTTAATTACATCATAATTATGAATTACATCAGTAAAAACTCAAAATCCCACAGGTGAAAAGTATTTTCTGAGAGAAACAGTGAAAATTTTGGCTGCCTGTCAAGTGCACAACGCCAGTGTCAAACACATGGCACTTGAAGGAAGTGCGTAACGCCATCTTCAAGGTGAGTTTTGACTGCCTTCCTGGTGTCCAAATCTAGCTCAGGATAGCTCATTGGAAAGCTTATCCTGTCTAGTTTCCAAAAATGCCCATAGTTTCCAAATTTATCATTATTTTCCCTCCCAAAACAACAATCTCCCAAGACTTCTCAAACGCGCAGCACCTGGCTCAAAAAATAGGCAGAGACATGATTTTTAGGTGGTTTTGTTCCTTTTCCACCTAGTAATATTTCCTTTCAGACCTGGAAACATGGTTTTCTTGAATGTAAATGGTATTATGAATCCAATGGTGGTGGCCATTCCTCCAAAATATGCCCCAAAAAAGTGCACAGCGCCCGTTTGACCAAAGGGCTGATACAAAAATTACTGAAGGAAGTGCGCAACGCCAAGAGGAAACACACAATGCCACGTTTAGGTCCCTTTTGGCTGCCTTACTGGTGTCAACATTAGGTGTGGGATATCTTGTTGGAAATTTTGTTGAGTCTACTTTCTATAACATCTTGAATTTTTCAATTTGGAGTTCATTTGACTTGTCAAAAGTTCAATCTCCCAAGACTGGTCAAAATGTGTAGAATGAGGTTGCCAAAATGCAGAGTGCTATTGGAGTGAACTTTTGGAGGTCTTCCTCAACTTCGAATTGAGCACATGATAGCTCATTGAAAATCTCTCTGTGTCTAGTTATCATTTGACTCATCAAGCAAGTCATTTGGTCACTCCCGCTAGGAGAAATATTGATTTTCCCAAGGTCACTTCAAAAGTGCATCAAATCTCCTAAGGAAAATGTATTTTTGATATTTCTCTAAAACCATGACACCTGTATAAGAAGTGAAGGAGGTTTTTCTTCCTTTGCCTAGTGTGGACAAAAACCTCTCTCACTTTTTCCAAATTCTTCCTTTTTTGTTCTAAAACATAGTTTGCAGAAAAATCGGCCCTATGTGTGGCAAATTATTTGTCCCTTGGAATGACTTATTGAAAAATGATGAAGACATGATGTGTATGAGTTGGAATGGCCTCATACTCACTTAAATTACCTCCCTTATGCCTCATATACTTATATGTCTCTAATTCCATTGCTAGCCCTAGCTCAATGGGTGAGAAAATTAGGGTTTAGTGCTTGTGGAAAAATGATGATTTGGACACCCTTAGGAAAAAACAACTCCCTTTGGCATGCACTTAGCCCTTTGAAACTTTACCCTTTCACTTGACTATTTCCTTTGAAAAATTGATCTTTTGATGGTCTGGCATCTTTGGAACACCAAGTTAACAGCTTGGGATGGTGAAATTATTACATTTGAAAGACATAAAATTACATAGTGAAATAAGCATTTCTCTTTACCAATCATCTTCTTATGGTGAAGGGATGTTATTTGATCACCCTGTACTTGTTGGTCTTATGCAATGGAATGGAACCTTGGCAACCCTAATGACCTAATGAAACCTTGAAAAACCCTAAAAACCTAATGAGACCTTGAAGGATTGAATTTCAAGATGACATAGTGACCTCATGACTGATACAAATGGCATGATAAAAATAACTTTATGGATGATGTACAGTCAACAAGATATGAAACTATGCCAAAAAGTAATCACATTTAAGGAAGAGTGATGTTTTTGGACTAGGACTACCATCAATGACTAATTTTTTGGATGACCTAGTGGAATGATAAAAAATTGTTGTATTGTACCCCTAAAATGATATGAAAAGAGGATTTTTGATCACTGATGGTAGGATGTAAATATTGACACTAACATTGGCTCCATTGGGGATGGTAGCTCCTTGGAGGTGCCAAGAACACTGTAGGCCAAGTAGCCTTATCCATTGGGCATGGAGTAAAAAAAACTCAATCTAAAATACATGACTGAATACCGATGACTCAAAGACGCAAACTAACTTGTACTCAACTAAAAACTGACTCAATACTAAAACACAATGACTCAATACTTTTACTAAACTAGAAAAGATGCTCGAAATGGAGCTTATTCAATAAAAACTACTCTAATTGTTCCATTCATCACTTTATCAAGTGAAATGAAACAACCAATGCAACCAAGTAAGCATTCTAGCTGTTGTTTTAATTCTCTGCAAGTGCTTTCTTATGAGCAACAAGAGAGAACTACTGAAATGCAACTCCCATGAAAACTTGTAAGCAGATCCAAATTTTCCCAGATTGAATAATATGGATGCTCTATCCGACTCCAAAAATACTGCATGAGGGTCTTGAAATTCATGTTCACTAGGATTTAGCTCATCCAATGGATTACTTTGCTTCTCCTCATACCATGAATGCAAACTTTCATATGAACTTTGTGACGAGACTCCTACTGAAAATGACAAAGAAGCCGGCTGCTGGATCAAGTTTGTATCAATACTTTTTTAAGCTCACAGTTAGCTAATGGAGAAGGACTTTGACTGCAGATATCATCCAACACATTAGCTATTGGATCATGAAAAACTTGAAAATACTATTGCAACCCATTTTCTATTGGTCCCAATGAGATTGCATGATTTTCGATAGGTTGCTCATTTGAAGATATATTATGCAAAATGTTAAGAAATTTATGCATAACATAAATAATTACCGAGAGGAATATATATAAGAAAATAACTAGCAACAACCATAAACACATAAACACAAATGTTTATCCGAGAAACCCCAAATTCAGGGAAAAACCCAACCTAATAAGATCTCATTAGCATTGGCCAAAACCCTGGCCAATACAACCAAGTGAGCCTTCACCACTCACCTCTAGGTCTTACATTACAATGAAGTCCTTCCAGCCTTTTATAAGCTCCATTACATATAATACCACGGGCAGAATACTATGGGTGCACAATACCATACGTAGTCAACTTTTACTCTATCTCGAGTCAAGTTTACCTAACAATTGCCCCCTTAAACTTGACTTGGGGTTCCTTGACTAACTCCAGCCAAACCTGCTAAGTGAGACAATTCCGCTCACTCTAGCTCTTACCCCCCTCAGAGTTTTTACCTGGGGTATTGTTAACCCAACATCCCCCCTATCACCTAGGTCTAACCCAGACTTTATCGGTGATCACCGAGGGGTACACATGCCTTACTAGGTCTTACAGTGGTATGCCCATTTACATGCAATAATTTGACTTCATTAATTTTTTTTTTGTTTATTGCTGCTGCGATTTTGATCCATCCTCTCTCAATTTGATTTGCTCAAAAACTTCTATCAAACCACTCCAACTGTGAGCCCGATGAGAACCTCGTAGATTTTTTTTATTATTATTATTAAAACCTCCTACAATGATGGCATTGGTCTTGTTGCCTACCAAATGCCCTCGGACGTTTTCATACCACCAATGTCTCTTCTTGCACATCTACGCTTCATTTATGACCCTCTCGGACCAGTGTCTTATTATTGCTGATCACTAGGTCTCGACAGTGTCACCACTATTATTCTCTTTCTCCATCAAGAAACACTCCATGGAGTTCCCATGGAATATGTTATCACCAAAGCCACATGCCGCACAAAAGTAAAAACTTCTATTAATCATGTCATTTCTTAAATCTTGGACATTTTCCAAGTCTTTCATTCTCGGCCATCACCGCCTTTGACAACGTTTGTTCTTAGCCTTACTGCTCTTCAAGAATACACTCATCGTCCATGAAAACCACATTTCTGGCATTTAGCATGAGAATTCTAGCAGTGCCATCGATGCCACCAATTTATTTTCTTTATTCATGCTCGGCTCTGCATGGGCAGGGTGGAAGGGCAATTGGGACCCGAAGAAGATGAGGGATCTTTGACAGAAGGAGGCAGCCTACCGATCTAATCCACAGATCCACATTAGCCCTGACTAGATACGACTTCTTTTCATACGCAAATATGTTGACAATCAAACTCTACATAGTAGATCTGTTCTCTTCTCACGCAAATTTATCTATCCACTAGGTCTTTGACCAACATCGTTGATCCAGATCCATACCAAATCTGAATTCAATTATCTCTTTAACCATTTTCAACAGTGATCTCAAGGGAAATAACAACAAACTTCTGCGCTGATCCTTTTATCCATTGGGCTAAAATAAATCCTTCACTGAAGGCATACATTAGAAGCCCAAACCCTCAACCATGGCTCTGATACCAGTTGTTAAGAAATTTACTACATAACATAAATAATTACCGAGAGGAATATATATAAGAAAATAACCAGCAACAACCATAAACACATAAACACAAATGTTTATCCGGGAAAACCCCAAATCCGGGGGAAAAACCCAACCTAATAAGATCTCATTAGCATTGGCCAAAACCCTAGCCAATCCGACCAAGTGAGCCTTCACCGCTCACCTCCAGGTCTTACATTACAATGAAGTCCTTCCAGCCTTTTATAAGCTCCATTACATATAATACCATGTGCAGAATACTATGGGTGCACAATACCATGTGCCCCAAAACCATCACTTGTTTAACCTTGTCAACTTTGACTCTATCCCGAGTCAAGTTTACCTAACACAAAATTCCCTTCAAAAACTGAAATGATTCAAAACATAATGGTACAAAATCATCTTGCATCATTTGATCATATGTTCCAACTTCCAAGTCTTCATCTGCAACTTGACAATCAATGCATTCGAGGGCTGCAAATCTAGATATGAGAAGTCTTGAAGAAGGATTTCATTGCCCTCTAGATGGTCCAGATCAAAACTTATCGACGGTTGATTTCTGGTTGCACGAAAGTTGTCTCTGATGAATTGAAACGAAGGAAAACAAAGAGGCAAAGATCCTTCACTTACTTCAAAATTTTCTGCACTTTCCTCCTCACTTCCATAGCTGATATGCATCGGTTGATCACTCTATTTGAGTTGCTGAAAGTGAACTTCCTCCTTCCACAAACGAGCTACTGATTTGTCTGCAAGACTAGCTTTTGTTTGGAGAACATAATCATCATCATACTAATCAAACTTAGGCAAATCATCAGTATAAAACACATCATCAAGCATACATGTCAAATCAACAGATCTCTCTTCTCCAAGATGATCTATAAAAAAATCATTATCAGATATATGACAACTGGGATAAGAAATAAAATGTTTTGGATTAGCCACTTATTTTTCTTCACTTAGTGAGCCATGGTCTTGAACATCATACTCATTCCTTATGGTGATCTTTTGCATCATCTCTTCCATTGCACTTACCAAAATGTCAAGCTTTACCTGTAAAGATGTCGATTCCTCTGGTTCTATGTTCTTCCTCTCTTCTTCCTTCAACTTTGCCTTTCTGATCAACAATTTAGCCTCTACATCTACTCCATTGTTTTGCATCTCTTCAAGTGTTGCAAGGTTCCTTTCCCTCAGCTGAAACTCCATTTCCGGATCAAAGGCTTCTGGGTAGTGTAAAAGAGCTGAATCAGGAGGAGGTCTTATATTAATAGGCATCGAACAATAAACTTGGTTAAATCTAGAAAAAAATTGTTGTACTATCTCCCCTGACTATTTTTTCATCTTGTTATACTCTTCTAGAACCAAGAAAGGGTTCTGTCTAGTCACCCACTTGTCGAGGGAAACTTTGACGAACTGTTGGAAATCTGAGATTCTCGCATTAGGCAGGGTTTTGAACCAACTCTTGACTTTGCCTTGCAAAGAAAGAGCAAAAAGCCTAATACTGACGTCCTCTTCATAAAATTCAAAAAGGTCAAGAAAAGACTCAAAATTCAGTACATGTCTCTCTGCAGTGATGTTGTCACATTCACCATCAAATCTTGGTAGATATAGGTAATTATTTTAAGGGAAAGCATGGAGTAAACGAGGTAAGATGAGTGGTTTGTATCGATCTGGAATTTTTCAAGGTGTATGAGTATGTACAGAAGCTGTAGAATCAGTCTTGGTCTCTTGAGGCTCATTAGTTTGGATACGATCATCATAAGATTCAAAGGAAGGGTCTTGATCAAGATCAAAGGCATGCGAATATTTTGTATTCACAATCTTCAAAGGGAAAGAATCAAATGAAGGTCTAGGATCTTTTCTCGAATACAGTATACTTTGTAAAGCCTTCTTGACATTCTCGGGAAAAGAGAAGAAATAATTTATAACAAAGAACATAATGTCTTGGATGAAATTCCAACTTGAATACCTGATCTTTCCATATTGACCTTTCAGGTTTCTGCTAGTTAGGTTCATCCTCCAGTGGAGTCCTTGGATCTGATCTCGAAATTGATTTAGAGTCATCAGGTGAATGATTTCAGCCTTTCAGTGTCTGATCATTGTCCACCATCAACAATCAGATATAAACTTGATACATTTTACTGAGGAACATAAAACTACGTCCCCAGTATTGTCGCCACTATGTTATCACCTAGACTGACCTCAGGCTAAAGGGAGGCAATGCCAGGGTAACCACAAACCAAGCTTAGCCAAGTAGCTAGCGCTACTAGGCTAGGAGAGGAATCTCTCTATAAGGATCTCAGTCAAGATGAATGGATCAGGTAAAGGATTTTAGGCAAGGTATTGTAGCTCGAAAGTTTTTTTTTTGGATTTTGTAGAGGTTTTACTGGATCAGGAGGAGCTGGGCAGTTTAGGTCTGGGAAATTAGGTTTGAAATGCAGGGTGTTCTATGGGGAAAGGTAGGCATAGGATTTAGCACTCTAGGGCTTGATGAGGTGAGATGTTTAAGACTGGTGAGAAGCTAAGAAGGGCATGTGACAATCATGGATCCTTCCTAGACTGCTGAAAACATGAATTAGTGAATGATTTCCTAAGGCAGAGCACTAATACAATGGATTCTACCTATCAAACTTGAAAACATTCAATTAGAAGCAATGAAATGATTGATGGCATACATAAAACATATAAACATATAATCATAAAAGAAGAAACAGTACTAAAACTCCGTACCACAGGGATCCCACAAAAATAGTTGCAATTCTTATTAATCTCCTGCCAAACTGCTTACAAAGATGTACAATCAAGCTCTAAGCATCCACACTGAGTTCAACCAGTAAAATGACTCAGAAACTACATGATATAGGCCTCAAAACAACTAATCCTAGCCTCAGGGGTCGAATCCAAGAGAGGAGGATCATTTGCACAAAAGACTGAACTGATAGCTAAAGACTAGGGTGGTCAAACTGACTCATCCCTAATATGAAGCACATTGATTAATTACATGCCACTTAGAACATTCATCTGATGTATCTACCCTAGGTAACAAAAACACACTTTAATTACATCATAATTATGAATTACATTAGTAAAAACTCAAAATCCCACAGGTGAAAAGTATTTTCTGAGAGAAAAAGTGAAAAATTTGGCTGCCTATCAAGTGCGCAGCACCAGTGTCAAATGCGCAGTGCTTGAAGGAAGTGCACAACTCCATCTTCAAGGTGAGTTTTGACTGCCTTCTTGGTGTCCAAATCTAGCTCAGGATAGCTCATAGGAAAGCTTATCTTGTCTAGTTTCCAAACCTAGTTTCAAAATTTAGCTTGATTTTCCCTCCCAAAACTGCAATATCCCAACACTGCTCAAATGCGCAGTGCTTGGCTCAAAAAATAGGCAGAGACATGATTCTTAGGTGGTTTTTTGCCTTTTCCACCTAGTAATTTTGCCTTTTAGACCTAGAAACATGGTTTTCTTGAATGTAAATGGTATTCTAAATCCAACGGTGGTGGCCATTCCTCCAAAAGATGCTGCAAAAAAGTGCGACACTGTGCATTTGACCAAGGGATTGATACAAAAATTACTAAAGGAAGTGTGCAATGCCAAGAGGAAACGCACAACGCCACTTTCAGGTCCCTTTTGGTTGCCTTCCCAATGTCCAAATTAGGCGCGGGATATCTCATTGGAAACCTTGTTGAGTCTAATTTCCATAACATCTTGAATTTTTCAATTTTGGAGTTCATTTCCCTTATCAAAAGCTCAATCTCCCAAGACTAGTCAAAATGTGCAAAATGAGGCTGCCAAAATGCAGAGTGCTGTTGCTGTGAACTTTTGGAGGTCTTCCTCAACTTAAAATTGAGCTCATGATAGCGCATTGGAAATCTCTTTGTGTCTAGTTATCATTTGACTCATCATGAAAGTCATTTGGTCACTCCAGCTAGGAGACATATTGATATTCCCAAGGTCACTCCAGAAGTGCATCAACTCTCTTGAGGCAACTGTATTGTTGACATTTCTCTAAAACCATGACACCTGTGTAAAAAGTGAAGGATGTTTTTCTTCCTTGGCCTATTGTGGACAAAAACCTCTCTCATGTTTTCCAAATTCTTCCTTGTTTGGTCTAAAACATAGTTTGAAGAAAAATCGGCCCTATGTGTGGCAAATGATTTTTCCCTTGGAATGACTTATTGAAAATGATGAAGACATGATGTGTATGAGTTGGAATGGCCTCATACTTGCTGAAATGACCTCCCTTATGCCTCATATACTCAGATTTCTCTGATTCCATAGCCAACCCTAGCTCAATGGGTGAGAAAATTAGGGTTTAGTGCTTGTGGAAAATGATGATTTGGACACCCTTGGAAAAAAACAACTCCCTTTGGCATACACTTAACCCTTTGAAACTTTACCCTTTCACTTGACTATTTCCTTTGAAAAAATGATCTTTTGATGGTTTGGCATCTTTGGAACACTGATTTAACAACTCGCAATGGTGAAATTATTACATTTGAAAGACATAAAATTACATAATGAAATAAGCATTTCTCTTTACAAATCATATTCTCATGGTGAAGGGATGGTATTTGATCACCCTTTACTTGCTGGTCTTGTGCAATGGAATGGAACCTTGGAAACCCTAATGACCTAATGAAATCTTGAAAAACCCTAAAGACTTAATGAGACCTGCAAGGACTGAATAACAAGATGACATAATGACCTCATGGCTGATACAAATGGCATGATAAAATCAACTTTATGGATGATGTACAGTCAACAAGATATGAAATTATGCCAGCAAGTAATCACATTTAGGGAAGAGTGATGTTTTTGGACTAGGACTACCATCAATGACTAATTTTTGCATGACCTAGTGGAATGATAAAAAATTGCTGAATCAGACCCCTAAAAGGATATGAAAAGAGGATTTTTGATCACTGATGGCAGGATGCAAATAATGACACTAACACTAATAACCATTATTATATGCAAATTCAGCTAAGTGGAAATAGTCTTCCCCACCTAGTGGGCCTATCCATGACATACATTCCTAGCATGTCCTCTAGAACTTGATTTGTCCTTCCCATTTGATCATTAGTAAAAGGATTATAAGTTATGCTAAAATTTGTTTTTGTGCCCATGCCCTAAAATAAACCCTTCCAAAACTTAAAAGTAAAATTTGCATCACAATCTGAAATCACAATCTTAGGCATACCATGCAATATGAAGACTTCCTTTATGAATATTTTTGCTATGTTAATGGCTTTGAAGGTATACTTTACAAGAATTAAATGTGTTGACTTACTAAGTTTTTCTACCACAACCATTATAAAGTCATGTTGTCTCCTAGTTTTTGGAAATCTGGTGATGAAATCCATGAATATTATCTGCCATTTCCATTCTGGAATGGGTAAATGTTGTAATAACATATCCATATGTTGATGAAAAGCTTTAACTTGTTGACATTCTAAACATTTGGCTATATATTTTGTTGTTTCTGATTTCATACTAGGCCAATAGAAATATTTTCTTAACAAAGTTATTAGCTTTTGATAACCAGGATGTCCAATTGTAAGCTTGTTATGCAGTTCATTGAGGACAAACAATTTATATTTGGATCATTAGGTATATTAATTTAATCCCTATACATCAACAAAAATTAATCATTCACTGAAAAATTAATTTTCTTCCTCATCTTATGATTTATATCTTTGAATTTTTTCCTTAAATTTTATATATTCTTGATCAAAGCCTACAACTATTTTCACCTTTTCATTTAGGTTTGTTTGCCAACTGCTTGTAGAAATGTCAAAAATATGATATATTTTTTTGCTAAGAGCATATTTTATTTTATTTTATTTTCCTTTAGTGTGTATGATTTCAAAATCATATTCACTAAAGAACATCAACCACCATGCTTGCCTATCATTCATATTTGGCTAATAAAATAGATATTTGAGAGTGACATTATCAATTTTTAGCTAGAATTTCCTCCCTATAAGATAGTGCCTCCATATTTTTAAGGCATGAATGATGGATTCTATTTCTATATCATTTGCAGCATAATTCATGTCATGGTATTTAAATTTTCTACATTCATAACTTATTACATGGTCTTCGTCCATTAGAACCCCCCCAAACCTTCTTTACAAACATTAGTACCGGCGACACAATATTTTTTTGGATAAACTAGTTTCAAAATTGGAGAAGTAGTTAACAATTTCTCCAATTTCTCGAAGCTATCATGACGTTTTTTATTTCATTCAAACTTAGTTCCCTTCTTTTGTAAAGAAGTGATTAGGTATGCGGATTTGGAAAATCCATCTATAAACCTTATGTAATAACATGTAGTTCCCTTGAAAGGCCTAATATCAACTACATATTTAGGCACTGGCCACTCCATAATAGCCCTTATATTTAATGGATCCACAACTGAATCCTTTCTTCAAACACCACATGGCCTAAGTGGTGAATCTGTTTTTGATCAAACAAAAATTTTCTAAACTCAACATACAATTCATTATCTTTAAGTGTTTGAAGGACCATTTAAAATTGTTGGTCATGTTCTTCTTTACTCTTTGAATAGACAAAATTGTCATCTATGAATACAGTGACAAATTTCTCCAAAATGGGCTAACTACACAATTCATGAGATCCATAAAAATGGTTGATGCAATATTGATTCTAAATGGAAGTACAATGAACTCATAATGCCCATATCGTGTCCTGAAGGTTGTTTTATGAACTTTATTTGTGTTTGATCCTAATCTAACGATATCTTGATATTAAACCAATATTTGAAAAGATTGTAGCTCCCTTGATCTGATCAAACATGTCATCAATCATGGGCAAAGCATATTTTTTTTATTGTAATTTTGCTTAGATGTCAATAATCTATACAGAGTCTCAGGGTTCCATCTTTCTTTTTAACAAATAAGACCAATGCACACTAGGTGTTATATATTTATTCTTTAGTAGTTCCTATAGCTAAATTTTTAAGTCCATTAGTTCCATAATGTTCATTATGTATGGAGCTTTAGACATTGGGAATTCTCCAAGAATAAGATCTATCGTAAAGTCTATACCCCTTCTTGAAGGAAGTCTTGGAATTTCTTCAGGAAAGACATCCTTATATTTTTCGAAAATAGGATAATCTTCTACAGACGATTTCTTATTACTATTACAAATATCTTCAGTCTAAATTGCAAACATTTGGAACCCATTTTGGACACATTTTTTCAACTATAAGGTAGACATTTACCTCACAGAAAATGACCCTTGAAACCCCTTTTACTGAATTGATCTCTCCTTCATCATTTATACATTTGAAAAAATAAATAAATAGTTCAAGACTACCGTGTGATGTTCTAGCCAATCCATGCCAATAGAGACATCATAAGATCCCAAAGGCAGAATGTTCAAATTTAATTTAGTATGCATTCCATTCAAGTCTATTAAACAATATTCACTAATTTCAGTAACTCTTCTTTTGGCTCCTATGGCCAATTGCACTAATTAGGGTTTATTCCTCTGTTCCTTTTAAAATAGTTTCTAGGTTAATTTTTAGTTTCTTGTTTTATTTATGGTACTTCTCTCTTCCCACCATAAGGTTTCTTTTTTAGTTAGTTGATATGTATCCATTGTGTCCTTTGGATTACTAGGTTAATTATACACCTCAAAATATTCTGACATATTTAGAAGCCAATCTTCTAATCCTTCTCGATATTCCCCATAAAATTTCAGAGGTATGATATTCTTAAATATACCTTATAATTGAGACACAACCTTTTTCTTCTTAGATACAAAAACACTACTCCCTTAATTTTGTTCTTTCATGTCATCATCAAACTTAAGTGTTTGACTCTCACTAGAAGTTATAGATTTAGTTTGGTCTGGTGACTCACTTCTAAGTCTTTTCCTATGATTTTTTTTTATCTTTCCTAATGTCGCTATTTTCTTCCAACCTTTTGAGTATGTATTCATTTATATATTCTTTTTCATCCCTTGCTTTAGAAAATTTTTCTTAATTTCATTTAACACTTCCTTATTCTACCTTTAGACTAAATACTACCTGAAAAATCTCATATTCATGATTATCTACATTTCCATTTTCTCCTCCCTGTAGAAAATCCATGAAATTTTTGAATAACTAATATGACCAATCTAAAATGTAATTTCTTGTCATATAGACACATAATCTCTCTATATAATTTGTAGTGGAATAGGAACATAAATCAATACACCATTCACACAATATAACAATACAATTTTTCTATTGAACCCAACTGAGAAGCCCCTCGCTTGCTCGAGAATTTTATTGATAGAATATTGAACAATAGATCTCTTACAGTACAAGATTTTTTCAATAGAAACCAATATGATTTCCTCTACTTTAACTAAGATGAAACACCTACAAGACCTTGATCTCATTTCCTTTTCCTTTGCATAATCCTAGAGGCATATTTCGTAGCGCAAATCCTCCTAAATCCTAGCACATAGGTTGTTCTTATTTAATAGGAATTTCCTCCTATTTCCTAGTGCAATTCCCAAGGAAAAGTGTCTCTCTACCAACTCGTATAAAAGCTCCTTCTCGTTCCTCTCTCTCACAAGCTCACACACAATACTTGTGCTCAAGAGAAATGAATACAATTGCGCCTTTGTTCTCCCCTATAAGAAATTTGAATGGCTAAATATGGAAAGTCAATATTTTAGGAATTGATTTTGTGATTTATGAGTTAATTGAGTTAACTAGCTCATGCAACTCGTCCTTTTTGAGATTCAATCACTTGTCCTTTTCCCAAATTAACTTGCACTAGAAGATAATAAACTCATTCTTCAACTTTTTCACATTAGTTAAGTGCTTCATAACTTATCCTAACTTTTAGGAATTGATCCTAAATTAGAGAATTCATCCTAATTTTTAGGGACTTATCCTACATCTTAGGATTTTTTTCCTAACTTATAGGGATTAACTCCTAACTTATAGGAAGTGATTCCTACCTTATAGGAACTTGAGCATGCTAAGGAAGAACTTTTTGTTGTCCCTTTGATTAAGGAACAAATAAAGGAACCTTTCTCGCTACTATTTTCAACACTCCCATCATTCTCAGCTCAGTGTTATGCCCTTCACCTCGTTTAGGTAATCCTATAAAAGTCTTGTTTTTGTTATATACTACTTTTCTTTACTTTTTATGTTTATAATAGTTTTTTTTATCTATATGTTATAGAGAAAATATTATTTTAGAGTTGATCCATAAAAGGCCCAATGTTGTAACCAAAAGCTCTGATACCACTTGTAATATACCTTGTTAAACACGCGTATTTTTTTTAAACTAATTAATATAGATATAATCACTCTTACCACACACTCCTTTATAAACTCTTGTAATTTTCCATTAATTATTATCCAATTTTATTGTACACAATTTGCAAATCAATCTTCATCATCAATTCTCAACACTTAAACATAAGGGTCATTCTCTTTGCTATCTTATGATTTCACTTACTCCTAACTCTCTCCCAACATAATTTTATAACTGGAGAATATATCGATTAACTACTAAGTTACTCATATTATTAGACTCACTACAGAGTCTTCTCAATCCATTTTAATTCACCTTAGTCTATTCTTATGTCTTTATATCTGTGTAATTAAATTTAACTAAACATAAACTTTTCTTAACTTCCTTATTGGCACTATTATGATGATCAACTCAATATACGTATATGAATACTCTAAGAGCAATCACGGTCATGATAAACTATCATGGTTTTTTGTTCCTTATTTATACTCTTATACTACAAATTATTACTATTATTTCTCTAACCCTCTGGTTTCTTTATAATTCAAAAGGGATGGTCAATATAATTTCATATTTGTATACATTCAGAAGTGTGGACCGAACCCAAACCCATGAGTGAGCATTAATATTCTTTCAACAACTATCATGCCCACATCATATCTATCATGCCTTGGAATGGTTCTTTGTTATATATAATATTTATGGTTACACGTTGATTCAACATTACACTGTATTATAATTTATATTGACAACTAATAATTTATTATGTGGAGTTCTATGGTGTTCATGGCAAATTTTAGTTATGCCATGACATTAGTTTCACACGCTTTCACATGGAGTAATACATAAATGTGTGGGTCATCAAATCTGATGATTGTGATTTGGTCTAGATCGATTGACGACTCTCGTTACTTAGGGTATTTGTTTAGGAAAAATGACCTTGTCCTGAAAATTCATTTCCTATTTTTTTTTTGGTTTTCAATAAAGAGCATCACTTTGTTCCAATAACTTATTACTCTATTATTAGCAGCAAATAAGACCCTAGAAAAGACCTTAACCTCTCTTTGTATGTTGGCTAGCCGAATTTGCATTTTTCAAGTATAAATATGAATTTTTATGTTTTCCACTAACCTTTCTTTTTCAACCCTAATGTAATTATGTTCATTAAGTTTTAATCAGTGAATTTCATTAATCTTGTGGGTTCATAGGGGTATTCATTCTTGAATTATTGGAACATCTCCATGGATTATCTATATTTATTTTTGACTTCTTTCTGGTTCAGAACTTGGAATAGTGTTACTCGATAGGTTTGAGTGGTTGTTTTGGTGAATTCAGGTGAACTATTAACATTTTTCTCATATTTACATATTTCCATTTCCAATTCTGTCAAACTTATTTCTTTTTCCAGTTTAATAATTGTCTCCCATGTTTTTGTAGGTATATAAAAGGTATTTTCCCTTAGGGTTAACAAAACCCTTCACTAAGTTATGATGCCAAAAGGAAATGTGATTCTAGTGCGTTTATTTCCTTCTCAACCCGATGAAAGGGTATTTTTCCTCATGCTCAAGTTAGGTAAACCATATGTAATTTACAAATTACATTTTCTCTTTATTTATGGAAATTTGATAAGGGTTTTAGCGCCAAATTTTTATATTTCTCTATATATAAAACCACTGTACAATTTTTCAAATCCTTCTTCTACCAAAGTCATTCTTTGGTAGAGATTTTTCTCAAGAAAGAGATTCAATGGTTTCACTTCAATAGTTTTCTTATTCCTTAGTAAGTTTATAGTGTGCATGATTTGTATAATCCTCTGGTCATTTTACCAGTTAGGTTTTTTAGTTCAAACCCTAGCTAGTTCCTTAAATTCCTATTCAACCTGAGTAATTTTCTTAATTACTTTTCTCATCATGTGTTTATGCAAAAACCCTAGATCATATTTAGAGTTAGTTTCTTAAAAAAAATCATCTTTGGTATTTATGTTTTTCGACCAAAATTCTTGTTTTTTCATGTCTCTGGCTTCTATAGAAGTTTTGGGCTTAAATTCTTTGATAGCATAGAATTAAAATTTTTATTTTAACATTACAATCTTCGTATAGTAATTCTAATAAAAATTGTAACTCTTTTTGGACGAAGGATCTAAACAATATCTCCAACTTCTAAATTTCTCCTTTGGATAGTGTTCATCTTACCCTTTAAGTCTTACATATTATTTCTCTATTAATTCCACAGGTAAACTATAATGCGGAGAATTTTGAAACTATTTCCTTCGAATAGTTCTCAGAGATCTTTTTGGGACTCAATGGACTTGGCCTCCTTCTTATACAAGTCAACATACTCACTTTCTCGGTCTCGTCTTCTATAATATGTTCATTCTCTCTTATTCATGTATGGAAGCTGCTAAAGACCACTTCTCCTGAGAGGGATTTGTATTGCCTTAGATAATTATCATTTGATCATTTTGTTATAGGACTGAGGATGAAAGCCTTAATTCATATAGGGTTCTCTTGTAAAAAATTGATGGATCTTTTCGATCCCATAACTTAACATATTTCTTTTATAATCTATATTGCAAAATAAATCTCAATCATGTAATCTATTTAAATAAAATTGCAGTTTCACTACTTAACTATTATGTTGTTATTGGTTTATTTTTTTCTTATATAATTGATTGGAATTTTCCTTATAGAATAATATAAATTTTAATGATTTCTCCCTCTAATGAAATCCATAGAATTTAGCTATATTTTGAGTTCATCCCAATCCCATTGTATAATAAGTGTTTTTTTTCTCAATTCTATTAGATAGAACTTCCTACATAATTCATAGTTCTAATTTTTCCTTTAAAACTTTTAATTCCATAATGAAGTTATAAAATCAAGTTTTTCTAGGAACAATTGTTACATTAGACCGACTTCAGTCTTGAC
This sequence comes from Pinus taeda, assembly GCA_000404065.3. NCBI lineage: Eukaryota > Viridiplantae > Streptophyta > Pinopsida > Pinales > Pinaceae > Pinus > Pinus taeda. Next base: position 69,586 of record APFE030782808.1, read on the forward strand.
TTTTAATGTTTTCGTTATATTGTAGTTCTATTTAAGTATGGTCATACTTATGTGTAAATAGAATGAATATTGTTTACTTGTTCTATTCTACTTGTTTTATAATATTGTCTTCATTGCACAAGTATTTAATATAGACTTAATGTAGCATATCTTAAACTCTTTCATATTTAAGTAGAATATATTCAATTAATAATAATAGTCTAGTATTAGAGAACTCTATTACAAGCTATCCTAGGGAATAGTTCTATCATACATAATTCAAATGTAGAGAAATAGTTCATGAAAACCATTATTATAAACATCTAATTCTCTAAATCATATCTAACACTCAATAAGGAAATTTCCATGCTTTCTCTTTCATTTTACATTTTCATATACATACAAAATAATTTTAAATACAAGTCTTGCAAATAATAAAAGCATTTCATTGTTGACAAACATAAATAAAAACACTAGAAGTTAGAATAACAAATTGTCATTCCTTTTACTTTGGAAATTAAGTCTAGAGCTAGTAGGATTCACTCAATCGTGACTTCTCTTTAGCAAAAAGTCCCCCCAATTTTCGTGGTCTGCAAGTTAATTCACTTTTTTTTCTGTTTTTCCTTATTATGTTCATCTACCTCTCACCTAGTTTTGCACTATGTTAATTCCTCCAACAAAGGACAATGAATATTTAGCTTATCTAAAGTCGTTGGTAGTTGGTAACTACATCCACCTCATCCACCAGGTGGGAGGTGGTTACTAGCTCATTAATGATCTCCACTTCCCCACTCTCAAATACATCATCCCATATTTTAGGGAAGTTATTAATCAACAATTTCCATTTCCATTAATAATACAATATCATATTAGATTCCTACGTATTAATCAATAGAGTTAATTACTTTCCATCATTAACTTGCAGCCTTATCTCTTTTAGCCAAGTGTAGCTTCAACATCAATTTCCAGATTCTTTTTTATTATTATTAACAACATACTAACACAAATCTACCTTTAATATTTATTAGTGATAGAAAATTAATAAACCAGTTTCAAATATGTATTTAAATTCAAAAAAATAAACACACTTAACATATACATATTTACAATATAAAATCCAAGTTAGGGGATATCACATTCCTAAAAAGAAAATCTTAGCATACATAATCTCAACATAATATAATAGATAACCCTGTTACTTATTTGATTCTCTCAAAATATAATAGGCGTTCCCACACTCCTCCCAACAAATGAATTGTTGTCTCTGTAGTTCCCCTGAGATTTAGACTCCCTTTTTGTTAGGAAACAAATAAGTAGTTTTCACAAATTGACCTCCTCAAGCCTTAGCAGTGTCTTGCTAACTTGGGTTGAATTATTTATTACATGTCTAGTTTTTATCTCCCACTAGAAACCTTATTTTTATTTCCAAATTGATTTTCACCCCCACAATCTAATTTTTCTAATTCATCTTCCATCCATGACATTTCTCTCCAGACATGGTCACTGGAGTGGTAGGGAAAATATTTTTCCCTAAGATGGAGGAATTTTTTTTTGTCTTTGTCCTTTCTTGGACTATAATAAATTCTAACTTTTCCCTGACAGTTGGGAGCCTAGCTACTCACGTGGTGGCTCCTCTTGTATTCTCAAAATAAAAATAAGTAAAAAAAAATGTCATTATAGTAATAAATATTTACATTCTCATACAAATACTTAACATTACTTCGTTTGCCTCATGGCCATCATCCATGCTTATGAAAATAAATCCATAAAAGTCTTAAAAGACTTAATTGATCAAGGGAACTACAATGGCTTTATTAAGTTAATTAAGGAAAAGTGGCAGATCTATAATCTTTTGGGAAACATTAATGCCACTACTTAGGTAATTCAAAATTTATAGAGAGTTAAACCAAGGCAAAGACCTAGGCTAGTGATAATCTAAAGGCTAGAGGTGATAGATTATTGGAGGTTGAAGAGAATCTAGATACTTTGTATTCTGGTAACAACGATATTCCTACTAAAAGGGATCTTTTTGAGATTAAAAATTTGGAAGCTCTTAAAAATAAATTACTCCTAGATGAGGAAATAAACTGGAGACTAAAGAGCAGGGCCACTTAGATTGTCGAGGGAGATATGAATACAAAGTACTTCCATAGTTTTGCAACTCAAAGAAGGCACAAAATAACCAGTTGGGACATTACGACTGAGACTAGTGATAGGGTTCACACTTTCAAAGATATTATTGATGTTGGGGTGGGATATTTTAAGAGCCTCTTTATAGAAAACCATAGGTACTCCTTGGGAGCCTCCATGTCTATGATTCAATAATTCTAAGGTTGGTCACCCTTGAAGAGAATCATGAATTCCTAAAGTATATTACCATCTCATCGTTATTAGCAACTATGAATTAATTTAGAAATGATAGGATTCTATGCCCTGATGGATGGACCATCGAGTTATTCCTATCCTTTTTTAACTTTCTTGGTAATGAATTGCTTTGCATGGTGGAGGAGGTTAAGACTTTGGGAAAGATGCATGGCTCCTTAAATTCTAGTCTAATCGCATTGACTCCTGAATATGACCACTTAGATAAATTTGATTATTTAAGGCGAATATCTCTATGTAATATGGCCTATACGATAGTGGAAATAGTGATAGCTCTTCAGATAAATCCAATTCTTTCTAATTCTATCTCACTTGAAAATTTTAGTTTTCTTCAAGATAGGAACACTCATGAAGTTATGGGCTCTAATTAGGAATCCCTACACACAATTAAAACAAGGAAATTATCTACTTTAGTTCTAAAGGTTGATCTATCCAAAGCCTATGACAAAGTATCTTGGTCCTTCCTCTAGCTCTTGCTTTTGCACGTTGGGTTTTCTTACCAGGCTACAAAATAAATCATGTAATATGTCTCCACAACACATTTTTTTGTTCTTGTTAATGGAGTAGCCTCCAATTTCTTCTCATATACAAGATGGCTTAAACAAGGTTTCCCCTATCCCCTTATCTCTTCCTTCTTGTGGAGGATGGATTGAGCAGATCAATCAAAGAAGTAGTTCATAGGGCTGATCTAAATAGAATACTTGTTGGTGACTATTTGAGGATATGAGACTTACTCTTTGTGGATAATACATTGTTTTTTTTTCTGTAGTGATATAATAAATTTTGAATGCATTATGAGACTACTTGATTTTTTTCTATAAGATCTAGTATGGAAATTAACTTTGAAAAACGAGCATGTTATCACCATCTTCTCAGTGGTGAAACTCTCCATGATTTAGCTATGCACTTTTGATTTGATTGCAAGGAAATGGTGGATGGTCTCAAATACTTGAGGATTTTTTCTAAAACCCAATGGTGTTTAAAAGTAGGATTGGCATTTGCTTATTGGTAAATGATAAGCAAGTATACTCTTATGGTGTAACCGATGGATCTCTCGAGCTAGGAGATTGACATTTTTCAAAGATGTACTCAAGAAAATTCTAGTTTATTGGGCATTCTTGGCTCAAATTCTGAAAGGATTTACCTCCAAAATGAAATTCGTGTGCATTAAACTCTTATGGGGAGGGTGCATGGATTCAAAAGGTATGGTTCTAGTTGCGTGGAAATCAATAGCTCTTTCAAAAAATTGTGACAGATGGGGCTTAAACGATGGTGTCCAATTTTCCAAAGCCTTGGCTAGAAAATCTATGTGGAATTGCATTACTTCAAATTCCCTATGGAGTAGAATAATGGTCAATAAATAAATCTATCCTACTGGGGTTCTTGATTAGGTGTGGCTAGGCAACAAAAATACACTCAATGTTCACAGCCACTGGCGGGCCTTAATGAATTCCTTCCCTATAATTGGTAATCGCTTGGCCTCAAGAGTTGGAAATGTTCATTCTATGTGAATAGGCTCTGACGACTTTCTTGGATGTGGTATTCATATTTTTTATGTGATGGTGTTGTGGTTTTTCTTCACATGTGCAAGTATATCTTCTTGTGTGACATTGTTAACCCTATTTGATCAACTTTCTAGTAGTAGCATTGGATGTGAGCTAAATATTTTGATATCCCTATAGACTAGGGGCGTCTAGTCTGAGTTCATCATTGAATTAGGCAAGTCCCATATTAAATTAAATGCTCATAAAGATGATCTGATTTGGTATTATAATTAGGAGGGTTGTGACTACACTATAAATCTTGGGTACCAATCTATCATGGATAGAGATCCTAGAGTCAATCATTGTTGGTGGAAGTCCTTTTGGAAGGTACATGCTCCAATCAAGGATATGCTAATCTTTGGTTGATCCTTCACAATAAGGTTATTACCTAGGATTGTCCACAACATTGTCAATTATATGGTCTAAATATATACTTACTTTATAGATTGGAATGGGAAACCAATGGTCATCCTTTCTGTATTTGTCAATAAGCTAGAGTTGTATGGGGTTTGATTGGGAACAAACTTAATCTTGCTAATATCTAGAGTGAAGCTACCATTTGGGACTGTGTTAATAAGTCCTTCTCTGATAGAAGTTTCAAATCATGGAGATACATCCCTTCAATAATTTCATGGGCTATGTGGACCTTCGGAAATTTTGTCACATATCAGGATAATTTTATCCCTAATTGGAAATTGTATAGATTAATTATTCTACCACAGGAAGGAGAAATATCGAGCCAAATCTACGCACTAGGGTTTCGATCGCAAAAGGGTTTTGAGGGGTCTCATCTGGTGTGGCTCGTAACCTTGAGCCCAAAAAAGTTTGTAGGTGTATGTCTTTGAACAAATTAGGAGGGCATAATTTTATCCAAGGCGAATTTTGTTGGTTGTTCTAGGAAAGCTTGGGGATTTTTGGTTGTACTCCCCCTCAAGCTGCTATAATTATTCATATTTTTCATATGGTGACAAGGCAGGATCTAAATTACTAGTGTTTGTTGGCCTATATCTATTTTTCTTATTTGGAAAATAAGAGGCTTTCCTACTATTATGCAAGGCGAATCACTTTGATGGATCTGTTTATTCATGGACTCCCTACGATTTGATACATGCATTCATCGATCTCATGTATACTACGGATATGGATTACACAGTTTCAGCCCCTTTTCCTCTTGTCTTTTTAGGAAAGAATTTTAGATCCATGTGCATGAAATCTCCACAACTCACTAATTGGCATGGACCCATAAATAAACCCTCTTATCAATTCATTTTGGGTTGGTGGGAGGATTGGAATATGGGGATAAATTTCAGATTTTTATTAGAACCCTTAACGAGAAGTCTTTCATTTTTTTTCGTTTCAAGTTTAGACAATATGGTGAAGCTTAAACAAGGTATAGAGAATGGGTTGGTTTTTTCATTTGATAGACAATGTCTTCTTCATGAAGGGAAGTAGCTTCAAGATTTATCTCAGCTTCACGATTATGACATATTAAGAAATTCCACCATCATCTTGACATTGAGGTTGCAAGGGGACATTGTAGGATCCAAGAATCATGGAGGTTCAATCTCTTACAAGGATGCAACACCACTAGTATCATACATAGATGTAGCTTGAGGTAAATATAAAGTAGAAGAAAAACATTCATTACTTCTAGGCCCATATATTATCGAAAAGTTAGAACAAATGCTAGCAATGGATATCAATAATGAAGAGGTGAATTTTCTCTTTTCTGAACTCCAATCCGCAACCATTATCTATAGATTTAATGGTTCCTATCCCAAATCAAAATATCTACACCAGTGGGTTTTTCCAACCTAGACCAAAAAATGTGACATATATCTTTTCTCCAAAAAAAAAATTGTGGTACAATTTTCCTTTCATGAGGATTCAAAGAAAGTACTTAGGGGTGGGTCGGGGTTTTGGGGTAGTGTCAGTCTCTTCATCTCCACTTGGTTTCCAAAATGTTATTCTTCAATGATGGTAGTAACAAAATTGCTAGTATGGGTCATGCTACCAAATCCTTCTCTTCCTTTTTGGTACCAAAAGGATATAATGGACATAGGAAATACTTTGGGCTCCTTCAAAAAAAGGATACTAAAAGAATGGTGAATGGTTTATTCACCTAGACTTGTGTTTGTGTTGAAATAAATCTACATTAAGGACTCCTTGATCTTGTTTTATTGAAGCATGGATCCAATCAGAGGATTCAAAGCTTGATTATGAAAACATAGCTTCTTGATGTCGTATTTTCTTCCTAACATGACACTTACAATATTTTAGTCCGTAGATAAAGCAACCTCAAAAAATGAAAAAGTCACGGGATCATAAGGCTAAGGGTTGTAAACCATTTAAGCCTAACACTATGACAATAAAAAATGTAGAAACAAAATATAATACTCCCATGCAAGAGGAAAGGAGTACTCAAAATCCTAAGGATCCATTACATCCCATTCAAAATACTAAAGAACCAACCTAAATATCTAAATCAACATTTACAGAATTTGTGTCCCACAATGTGGATGTTTTGGCAGGGTAAAAGACATTATATTCATCAAAAACTTCCAATTCCAATAAATAACCTCCCCCCCCCCCCCCTCAAGAGGTGGCGAGGGTGGAGCTGGTAGTGGTTCCTATCGATTCATCTTCAGGGGACTCGGAGAAGGTCCAAAAATGGAAAGGAAAAGAATAGCAGTTAAATGACTATTACATTTCTTATTTGATCATATTTTTTACACCTACTCTTCATGGCTTCAATTGATGGCTTATGGCTAATTCCAGGGGATTTGTTTCTTTTCTGTAAAAATAATGTGCATATATGGCTTTCCAAAATGCTTTGACATCTACACATATAATTTTATTAATTTTACTGGAATTACATATTTTTTCCTTGGAGAATATATATATATATATATTATATATTATATATATATATATATATAGTCCCTAATTGGGTGACTTCCTCAATAGTAGTGGCTTGTTTAAAATTATATGGCTCAGTTTCCTCTCCTCTTGTACCTAGACAGGTAAATAATTTGATCATTGACAAATCAAAGTCTTTGGCTTTCTTCGATGAAGCTTGTTCAAAAAAAAAACTCAAGAGATGACTTGACTTTTCCCTATGGATTCATGATGATGATCAATACACTTTCAAAGCTAATACAGTTGATGACTTTCACTGGAAACAACAACTCAACTAAGTCGATGGCTTGTTTGTGCTTATTTAGACTAGCTGCAAAAATTGGCTTATCCACATTTTAGGCCTTTATAGATTTCATGGTTGTTAAAGGAATCCTCAATGGCTTCAACAAAATAAGTCACTTGGATCTTATGCATCACAAATTAATAAAAAAATTCTCTTATTCAATAGGATGGAGTCCACACATGTCTACAGAGAAAATAACTTTCTAGTAGAGCAATTATCAAAATAGGGGTTGGAGATGGCAATAAGAACCTATGAGATTACTCATACGGTGGATGGTCAAGCATATATGGAAAATGGTTCCCTTCGATAGTTTTTGGACTGAATGCATATTTTTTTCGTTGTTTTGAATAATGGGATTAAGTTGCCACAGACGTGGTAATTTTTGTAATTTTTTATTCCCTATGGGAGGTATTTTTACTAGGATAGATACGAGTGAATATTTTGGTCAAATAATAATCTCTAGCTTAAGAAATTATTAATGAGCCGACTTTTTGATAATATTAAATGTACTTTGTATTTTTGCTTGAAATGAAAAAGTATGTTTTTTTCCTGGAAATAACAATACATACATACATATGTGAAGAGAAAGTGATGAATAAGTAGTTTTCTCATATGTAAAATTTAGGGGTTGAATTTTTTAGTACTATAAGTAAATTGGTTCTTGCACAAAGATGAATGATGCACCCATTTATAGGAATGTTTACGTATGAAACATGTGTGCATTCATAGGAACATGCACATGTTCTTAGGAACAAGAATGTTTGCACATTCCTATTGATTAAAATTTCTAAATAGGAATTTGTAAGTGTTCCTCTTGGGTAAAAAGTTTTAACCAATAGAAATTTGTGTGTTTTTGTTACACATTTTTATAAAATGCGATATAACTAGTCTAGGGCATTGGGGCCCAAGGGTTGTGGTTAGCGCATGGGACTAAGGCGATGGGCCAAGGGAATGTGGGACCTAGGATAAAAGGGTTCCAAACCTAGGGGTAAATGGTGTGAAGGTTTCTAGGGGCAAGAATAGGACCCTAGGGCATAGGGGATATGAAAGGAATAGGGTCCTAAGTGGAAGGGGATAGGGAAGCAATATGGCCCTAGGGAAAATGGGATATGGAATGAATATGTCCCTAAGGAAGAGGATCTATGGGAAAAGGTGATGAAATTCCTCTCTCTCTCTATCCATCCCTCCTTTCCTCTCTTTTTCCCCACCTCCCTCTTTCTATCCCCCTCCCTTTCAATCATTCCCTCCCTTTCTCGCTTTCCCACTTCCTCTCTCTCTCCCCCCCCATAGTGTCCCCACCCCCTTGATTGTTGGCACCAATAGTGTTTGGTTCACATTGATGTCAACCTTTTAGCATGTGTTTGATTGGTTGAAGATGTTTGGATATTGTTTCAAGTGGTTGAATGGTGCTATTTAGTGTGATGATGCAGTGTTGAGAGCAGGAAGGAAAACCACAAGAAATTACCAAGGGTTTTTCCCATGATATTTTGTATGAAAGCTTAAATGATTAATTAATTTTTATTTTATTTGATATGTTCATCATGGTGTATAGGATGTAATTAATGTTTCATTTGATCCCTATGATGAGAAGAAATATTATAAATGTATTATTCTAGTGTTGGAGGATTGAGAGCTACACTACATAATGATGCCTCTTCTATACATGTAGCATTGATCATTAGAGTTTCAAAGATTGAGTTGCAGACTTGAGATGTTGTTGTTGTGTGTATGTTGAGCAGATAATATTGGCCCTAGTATGAAAATTATGACATAAGGTCCGCATAGAGGTTGAGGAGGTTTAGGCCTTTAGCAAGTGTTGGCTTTCCAAGATAGGATTATAGCTTCTTGTTGGTAATGGCTAGCAAACAGTCGATAGGAAGTTGGGGCTTTCTAGTTGGTAGTGGTGAGCAAACTATAATTCGAGTTGTGTCTCCTATCTGGTAGTGGCTAGCTAATGTATGTAAATATTTGGTTGCCAAATAGTAAAAAAACATAGCAACACAACAACAATAGGGTGGTCTTTGTCCCTTCAAGGTTTCTACCAGAAATATTTGTCTTTGTGTGCATGTTTGCCTTGATGGTGTTTATGTGTTAACTTTGTGTTGAGTTTACATATTTAGATATATTTTGATATGTTGGGTTACTGAACATTTATTATTTTGGTGAAATTTTTTAAACTTGTATAAACCTTAGCACTACTAATTCACCCCCCCAGTAGTGATATGATTTCCAACAAGTGGTATCAGAGCAAGGTTCTCTCTAGTGGAGCTTGATAGCTTGAGGGTAGTTCGAGGACCTATGGCCAAGGTAAAGAAGAAGATGTCTTAGAAAAAGAAGAATTGTAAACAGGTCAGAAATGTTTCTAAAAAACCCCTCCTTAATGTTGATCAAGAATGTTGAAGACGGTCAATATTTTGAAATTAATCCTAAAAGAGCAAAGGAAGATGAACTTATGATGGAGGAATCAAGATTAAAATGTAGTAAATATGAAGATAATAGAATAATAGTGGCTCTTGAATCTGAGAACAAAGGCCAAGAACAACTGATAGAAAAGCTCTAATTGGAAAACAAAGATCTCACGAAACTTCTTCAAATAGAATAAAGAGGGCATACTTTCAAAGAAGAAATTTTGGACCTAAAAACCTAGTTGGAGGAAGAAAGGAGATATGAAAAGAAGATTTGCAGCTAGCTCAACGATCTTATCAGCCATTGTGAAATATTAGAAGCAAAGTTAGTTTTTAGTGAGAGAGACGTTAGAAAAGAGCAGAGCTAGCTCAAAGGGAGATAATGAAGAAGCAATCGAAAATCCTAAAGAAGAATCTTGTAGAAACAAGAAAGGGAACCAACACCAAAACTAGGAGTCAAAAAATGTGTCAAGAAAAGGTGTTAGATGTTTCATCTATCACACATTTCAACTGATTGCAAAAATAGAAAGGTTAAATATTCTCAGCAAAACAAGTAGTTGAACAAGGAGAATTCTCAAGAAAGAAATCAGGGAAGATCACTCCCATTAGTCATCAGGTATAATGGTTTCTTTTATGGATGGTTTCTTTTATGGATATTCTTACTTATGTAATTATTTTGGGCATAAGGTTATGGATTGCAGGGTCGATGCAAAGATAAAGAAGATTAGAAGGCATATTAGTAAAAAAATTGAGCCTTTTGCTCCATTTCTTAATAACATTAGATGATTTACATGTGATAATATTGGCCATATGTCCAAAGATTGTAAGCTTCCCGTGGCTCTTAAAGAATCTATTAAAAAAAGAAGTTTATTCTAAAAAGAATTTAGAGAAGAAAATAAAAATAAGGAAAGAGAATTGACTGAGAAAAAAATAAACATATCAGGGTTTCGAAGAAAGAGGAATATCAAGAAACCCGAAAAGAAGAATTGAGGCCATCTTAGCGTTGGGGGGAGCATGTAGAAGAAGATGCACGAGGTCAAGGGGAGATCCCCCAAGGAAAGAAGGTTTCTTTAGTATTGATAGCCATTGTTTTAATGTAAAATATTTTCCTTGTTTCAATTTTATCATTTGAGTTGAGTCATAGTATGTCTGAATATCTTCCTTCTGAACCCATGCGAGAGTAGGCAATGTCATGATCTGATATATCTCTTGATCATGCTTTTGAAATATGTTTTTAATAACTTTGTGTTGATGCTCCCCGGAATAATTGGAGATTGATTGCAGTCTTAAGCAAAATCTTGTTAAAAGCCTAACAAGTGCACATGTAGCTGCCAACATTGGAGAAAGATTACAAATAAAACATTAATAATCAATGATGAACTGTTTCTTAGCATTTAAATAATAAAAAATCACATAAGTGCACAAATGAGTGAGATCAATAGAGCTGGTACGATTTAATATTGCTCGAGGAAGAAGAAAATTATGATGGCGGGACCTTAGTGGCAGTTGAAAACATTAAATTAATTCAAAAATAATGGTTAAAGTTAATTCTTATGGTTCGATTTCTTTTTCTGCAACATTCTCATTGGATTAGTCATCCCTTGATTCAGTTTAAAAGGAAGTGTAAATGCATTAAATTGTCTAAGATAATTACATTTGATCTGGTCACAATTTACAGGTTGATTCGATCCATCACTATATCACTTAATGATGAAGATCTGGTCAAGGTTTAGTAGAGCTTATTTAGTAACACATTAATTGACTTAATTGTGGATATAATGGCTTGATCAAACCACAACTCGATCCATTGTAAAATTGTATTCCGTGGGGCAGTCGACCAGGGTTGGGGACCAAATACAAAAGCAATGCTATCACAAACATGCTAGTAAAAATTAATTGTTCAGTAATACGGTGCTTTCCAATCACAAAAAGTCATAGGATATGGAAGAATCGGGTGTATATCATGATTGACCAAAGCATCCAGATTTGTCTTTCATTTCCAACGACCAAAATGGTCTCTTAATTCATTAAAATATGAAAGATCCAGGAAAAAGACATAATGATCTCAAGAACAGCATATGAAAAACCCTGAGCTTAAGTTAATTGTAGATTGCCGGGAATCCGACGACGTGGGCGTGTTTAATTTTTTGAACGTGCCCATGTCAGTCCAATTCCCAAATAGTCAGATTCCCAAATAGTCGAGCAATCTGCAATCGACTTGGGGATACCCTATGGAAAAAGGTAGATATATTTAATCTGTTTGACTCGGTTTATGTTTTGACTCTGGTTTATGGCTTGAAATCTTGCGGTGAGCATCTATGTGGTTTTGGAAATGAATGTAATTGTGTCTTTGCATGGATCGTTTTTCTTTTTGGATAATGTGAAATTTGGCTAGCCATGCATATAGCAGGACAACATGCCTTATTCCTACCCATGTGTATGAAGAGACTAGTCCTGGTGCCAATGAAGGAGTGCGCATTCCAATTGCTGGAGGTTCTTTTTATTTGCACTATAATTCAATCTCTAGAGGGATCACTCTTAGGTTAAGATATGTACATTGAATATATTGTGAAAATCAATTTGTATGATTGGCGGAATATGTGCATAAACATATGTCTGCGGTTGAATGCAATTATGTGCATATAGATATTTAGGCCGTCTGAACTAGGAGACTCCTATATCCACCTCCATTACAAAATTAATGCGCCCTGACATGCTGGGGCGATAGCTAGATATAGAGCGGGCGTTGTTTTCCAGAGAAAAAAAAAAAACAGCG
>APFE030782808.1:96255-150858 GCA_000404065.3 Pinus taeda
GGAGTGGTGTTACAATTGCATTCACATGTTCTATAATGTGTGCATAGTCCTATTAACCTCCATCAAATGTGAAGGGTGAAGGTCAGAGAGAGGTGGAGAGAAGGGGAGTAAAGGAGAGAGAGAGAGAGAGAAAGTTAAAAGGGGATTGTTGTGAAGGAAGGAAGGATTGAGGGCACAAGGGAGGGATAGAGAAAGAGAGGTAGGGTGAGAGAGGGCAGGGGGGGTTAGTTAGGGAGGGAGGGAGATAGAGATAAATATGGAGAGAGAGAGAGAGGTAATGTTATAATATTACACAGGTTCTATAACATTTGCACAGTCCTTCTAACATTCATTAAATATGAAAGGGTGAGGAAGGAAGGTAGGTAAGGAATTAATGGTTATGGATGTTAGCCTTAGGAATGCATTTGTATTCATATTAATGTATGCATGCTTTTATCAATAATGTATGTGCCTCTCCTTTTATCCATTCATTTTCTAGCCAAAGCTCATGCTTTCCACTTTCTCAACATCTAATAAAAATATACTAAGTAAGCATACAAGATCAATGAAAACAAACACGTGGTATTAGCTTTTGTGTAACTAGAAAGAAGATTTGTGTCCACCTATGTTATTGAGAATCAAGTTTTTGCCTTACTATGTAACTAGAAGGAAATTCTTTTGTTATGGAAGGAAATTTGAGTAATTTGACAGAAATTATTATCGTATTGAGTAATTGGAAAAAAACTAGAAGACCTTATTTTTTTCTTTTGATGTAATTGGAAGGAAATTTTTATCTTGCTGTAAAATTGGAAGATAATTTTCACCCCTTTTTGTAAGATTGGAAGATAATCTTTCTCTTCTTGTGTAAATGGAGGAAATTTTTTGTAATTGGAAGACAATTTATATCTTTATTTGTGATTGGAAGACAATTATTATCTCCTTGTAATTCAATCCATTTAAACAATGGGAACCATCATAGTTGATTAAAAGCAAAGTCATTAAGCAAAAAAAAATTCATAGAAAATATCCTTGAAGCAAGAGAAAAAGTTAGGGTAGGTATTGTTGGACATGTTGCTTCTTGGTGTTGGAATTGATGTCAACCTAGTGGTCCTCAGGATGTCAACCTAGAAGTGATGATCCTTAGGATGTCATTCTAGTAGAAGTGGTTATCATGGTACTATTGGTTCATAGACTCTCATGGTGATGGCATTGATGTGGTGTCCCTCATGATCTTGTTGTTTTATAGAGGTGTTTGGCTATGGACTCAGTTGTAGATTCATTTGATTGATCACATTCAAGTTAGGATGCCAATCTAGGTGTCTAACAAAGGACATAGTTGAGGATTTGATTGTGTTGGCCTTGATGTCAACAAGGTTGGATGCTTTGACATGTTGATTAGTGAACAGTGTTGGAAGATTTGATGTGATGTTTTCAAGGCTTTACATGGGCTTACATAGGTTCTATAGGCTTGGGATATGATTGCAAGAAAAGATGATCATGTTTAGGAGCTTCTGGAGAAGATTTGACTGAGTTTTGGGGATGAACAAAGGGTAACTCGACTCTCCCAAAGTAAAATTGTGTTATAAATCATGTTTTGCACATGGGACCTATGTTACCCATCTTATTAATACTCTTCCTAAAGGCAGGACCAATGTTACCTTGTATAAACTCAGTTTTTCAGATTCCTCGCTCATTCCAATGATTTCTAGAGGCATATACTTTGGTTTTTTCTCGTGGTTTTTGATGGAGAGTGTTCAAATTGAGTTATCCATCATATAGAAGGTGATAAATTCAAAGATGAGGAAGTTTAGTGTTCCATATTGATTGCATTCTGCAACAATTATAAAATGTCAGAGAAGAAGTAGAAGGAGTTAGAGAGTGTAAGATTATGAGACATTGTATGCTACAGGCTTGCAGAGTTAGAGCGGATATCAGATCTCATATTTGAAACATATTTTAGAGGATGATGGAGCCATAGGAGATGTACATGATTAACATATTTGTTTTGCATATTGTGGCTTCCAACTGCTGATGCTATGGAAAGGATCTTTTTTACGGTTACTGTAGTTGTGGATCAAAGATCGATTTGTTGATATGTTTGTGTTGCAAGGGTTTTGTTGCAAAGTATTATTATTATAGACTCAGTATTGATAGTTATATGGTTGTACAAGTTTTTCTATTGTTGAGCGTGTAGATCATATTGTTATAGTTTGTTGTTGCAGGGTTTGATTTTGTTGAGCATATTTTGGATGAGTTTATAGTTGCAGAGTTTGGTGTTTGATTTAGTTGTTGATGTGCTTATTGGTTGTATGGGTCTAGTACAAAAATGGGATGAAATGATGTCCATGTTGATTCTATGAGTTTGTAGCATGAATATAATCTAAAAATTTTGAAATGTGGTTTGCGTGAGATGTGTAAAGGTTGGGGCTTTCAGTGAGCAAGTGGTGGCTTACATATTTAGGGTGTAGAAACATCCTTCAAGTGGTGGCCTAGGAATGTGGGAGTGGTAACTTACATCCAATGGTGGCCGGATAATATAATGGCAGTTGGATAGTCCAATAGCAGTTGGGCAAGGCTTATTAGGAGTAGTTTCTTCTAGCAAGTGGTGGCCTGCAAAGTCGAGGAAGTGGTGGCTTCTAGCAGGTCGTGGTTTGAAAAGTTCTTCATGGTTGTTTTCTAGATCAAGTAGTGGCTCACATTATTAGAAAGTGGTTTCTTGCACACTATTAGTGTTTAGTGAATCATATTTAAAATCATTTTACATGATCGAAGGGAAGACGATGAAGCCTATCTACTAATAGTGGTTTTCACCCCTGTGTTTTCCACCTTACATATGGTTTCCTCGTGCGATAATATGATTTATTGTGTTCTTTCTCATGGTTATTTGTTTAAGTGTTAGATACTTCATGCATTGTCCTTTTATTGCTTAGATCTGATGATGGTTATGCGCTATGATATGCTTCTTATAGTTTATGATTATGCATAGATCTGCTAATGTGTTATGCTGCTAATGTGTAAATGAGTTAGGGTTTGTAAATAAAGGAAAATTTTGGTAAAATATATCATAAGAAACATTATTGATTCACCCACCCACACACCACCCCCGCCTCTTAAAGTGCTCAAGGTTTCTACAAGTGGTATCAGAGGGGATTTGGTCAGCTTGAATACTAGAGAGTAAATCTGGGGTATCAGCAGATATTTACAAAAAAAAAAATCAGAATGAATCCTCCTGTAATTCCCCCTCACACATTTACCCAATTTCACCAGTCTGTCAAGGTAAACATAAGACAAAGAGTTAATATGACATGATCTGACCTCTAAGATTCATTTATGGAAGTGGGGTCAATGACTGAAGCATATTGACCATAAATTGACACCCTACACTACTTATAGGACAGTCAGGGGCCAAAGAATGACCCCAAGTGACCGAAGCCTGAGCTATACTGCTTTTTTAGTGACATAACACCCCAATCGCATGCACAAGTCTGCAATACTGTAGTTGTGACCATCCAACCGCATGCACAAGCCTGCTTGAGTTTGGTTCTAGCAAAAAATCCTCAGTTCATAAGGTGTGGTCCCAAGATGTGAGCCATAATTCCAAGCCAACCTCCATACTACCCAAAACCTTTTGAGACTTTATAGAATGATAAGTAACTTAATTACATTGCTAAACATAGAAACTTGAATCAGAAACTTGACCTAACTAGGCCTAACCATGATAGTCATTTTGTCAAACATATGTTGAACATGTAATCTAGAGGTCATGAATGCATATATAAAATAGGAGTATGAATTTTATTTGAGAATCACCAAGAAAGTCTAATTCCCTCTCATAATAGTTGCAATAACACTTGTTATCCCATGCATTCATTAACCGTCAAATACTTATCAAATCTTCAACAAGACCTAGCTCGAGACATTGCAAATTCATGCTTATAAGAAGCACATAACCAAATCATTAACCATGACATAATAACCATCAAATCACCATAATAAAATGTACAAATTCTCATATAATACAATAGGAAAATATCTCTTATTAATTGATGAAAAAGCTAACCAAGTTAGGGACTTCCACATACCACCTGACCATATATTGAGTTGAACCAAATATTTCTTTCATCCAATCACCCCCATGCCATATTCCAAGAATGAATGTGGGATCTAAATACATAAACAACTAGAGCTTCCCAGAGATTAAACCACCTTGACCCTTAGGCTACCACAATCTCGCCAAAACCATTCAAGAGATCAATAAGCCAAAACAAGCTTTGATGCCTTAGAGTTTCTTCACCAATAACTTGAGGAATGTGCTTGTCTCCACCCACATGTTGAGGGATTCCCAAGGATAAAACCTCCTCCACACCCAATCCTTGGGAATTTTCCTGAGACCACCTTACTCGGTTCCAAAACCTTCCAGCAATTCAAAGCTCAACTGAGTGAAGAATCCCATCACACCATGGCTATCCAGAAATGGAAAGGCAAGGCCAAAACCACTTCCACACCTAGAAAAAGCCATGCCAATGAAAACAAAAGAACCAAATACACAAATTCATGTACCATGCATTCACAAACTTGCTAGGAAATCAAACATGCAACATGTTAAACACAAATATTCTTGTAGAAGCTAATTGATCCAACCTTCCTTGCTTGTCCTTTGCTTTCCTTTTTCTTTCCTTGTCTTTCCTTGCCTTCCTTTATCCAATGCTAGAATTCTCCAAGAATGCTTTAAGTGTGCAATAGTATGAGAGAATAGAGAGAGCTCCAAAAATGAATTGACAAAAGCTATGAACTGATCCTCATAAGCCTTTTTATTATTGATGCTTCTATTTTCTTAATTTTCCTCTATTTTCCTTCAATTTCCCTCTCATGCAAATGTGTGATCCTTCATCTCCATTTTCTCCTATTTTCCTTTATTTTCATAAATAAATGCCAATTGATGCCTCTTTGCCTTTGCCAATTTCCTTAGCCACAATAACCAAAAATGACACCAACTAGGGTGCTTTTCCAATGCTCATCTTGGAATACATGTCCCATGATCTTGGTCTTACTTTTTCTTTATTAACTTTATTACATGAAATTTTAACCTAGGGTTGTTACAAATCCCTCCCCCTTAGGTGAACGCGGTCCTCGATGTTCTATGACACCTATGACCAACATAACCACTAAAAACCAAAACATATTTCCCATGGAGCTTTAATAACATAGGTCAATGCAGTCTTTACAATAAATGACTTCTAAAAACCATGACCAATGTGACAAACATGACAATCATACCATTTATTAGAACTTTATAACATAGCTCATTGGAATATTTATAATAACAACCATACATAAATATGTACATATACCAAAAAACTCATATTCCTTCACCAGAAAATAGTGAAGGATACATAGCCCGTATTTGATTAATGATCTCCCATGTATCTTCATCGAGCCCAGAGTGCTTCCATTGCACTTTAACTTGCTTTATTGCTTAGTTTTGGATCATGAGTTGTTTCCACTGCAATATGCATTGAATTTCTAACTAGAATTCTGCTTTTGTATCCATCTGCAATACAGACTAGTTAATCACGTGATCACCATCATTTACATATCTTTTAAGCAATGAAATGTGGAAAGCATCATATAATTTCACCGTTAGAGGCAATGCAAGTCTGTAAGCCCCTATTCCAATTCTCTTAAGGGTCTCGAAAGGCTCGCAATACTGAGGTGCCAACTTGGCACATGACCTAATCCTCAAGGATCTTGGGTTTGATGTGCAAGTACACATGATCCCCAACATGAAACTCCTTAAACACTCTATGTTGATTTTCATAACTCTTCTACTTTTCCTGTGTTTCCTTTAGATTCTTCTTAATAACCTACATTTCTTGTTCCATCTCTGCCAACATGTTTGGTCCAATTAGTACCTTGTTCACTAGATCACTCTCCTTGATGGGAGTATTAGAACTTTGCCCATAAAGTGCCTCAAACAGACTCATCCTAAAGGATTCCTGATACCCATTATTGTACACAAACTCCATCAGTGGAAGAGACTCTTCCCACTTCCTTTTTTGGTGCATAACATACTTCTTTAGCATATCCTATAGAATCATATTAACCCTCTTTGTTCTCCCATTTTTCTATGGATGATAAGTTGTACTGAAAGCCAACAACATACCAAAGTCTATAAACAACTCCTTCCAAAACTTGGAAGTGAACTTAGCATCTCTGTCAGATATAATCTTCTTAGGAACACCATGCAATCTCACTACCTCCTTGATGAAGACATCACTTTACCTCACTAGATGAATTAGTAGAATTCATTGTAATTAAGTGAGCTACCTTGGTTAATCTGTCAATCAAAACCATGATGGAATCATGTTTTCTAGATGTGACAAACTTGACTACCTCTTTTGGAAAATAGTAGAACTTCTTCACAGTTGTCAATGTCTTTTAATATCCCGAATGAAATGACCTGAATATGACTTGACATGAAATTCCCTCAAGGTAAGATTCTTGAGCTTGGTGTTGTCCGACACATAGATCTTGTCCTTAAATATCACCAAACTAGTTGTCATGAGATGATAATCTACATCCTAATCATGTGTACCCTATTGTTGTAAACTATGCTTGAGTTGTTGGTACCTATCATTGATATGAAATGGGGCACTAAAGGCTTCTTGTCAAACTTACAAGAACCTCTCCCACTCCACAACTTATATATTCCCAAGATCTATGCTTATGATTGACAATTTGCGGAATAAATAACTTGAAATAGGTGTATGCTTTGTTTTCCTTTAATTGTTTAAGTGCTTGAGTTCATTTTCTTAATGATATTTAAACATATAATAGTAGATGCAATGTAGCAATAAGCAATCATAGAAGACAACAATATAATATGGAGTTCACCCTGATATCTTGGGCTACATCTCCTTGAGCTCTAATCAACTTGACTAGGCCCTTTGGGATTATGGCTTGAATTCTTTTACAAGTCTTTGACTCAACTCCATAGGCTTACAACTGAACCAATGGGCTTAGAATTCCATCTTTATCCCTGGCCGTTTGGCTCTCTGGCTCTCTGCTCTCGGCTGTGGCTCTAGGCTCTAACTCTTGCTCTCGGCTCTAGCTCTGGCTCTGCTCTTGGCTCTCACTCTGAGCTCCCTGAAGGGAAAACTTTCTCTCTCAAGGGAAAACTTCTGAAGGGATACTCCTGAAGGGCCTCTTTCTTTGCTTGGCTCTCTGGCCTTTGAAGAATCCTCTGACTCTGCGGCTTCCATCCGTTCTTCTGTGTGCAATCATGAGGAATCATTCCTCTATGGCTCTGTGTCTGGCCCTCTCGCTCTCTGGCTTTGTGGCTCTGCGCTTGGCCCTCTAGCTCACTGGCTCTGTGGCTCTATGTCTTCGATAACACATTCCTGTTATAAAACACCCACTTATAGCATGGCACAGGTGCGAGAGACTGTTTCCAATGGAAATGAATTGGCGGGCACAAGAAACCCAGTTGTTTGGCCTTTTTATGCAGAAATCCCGAAAATAGCCAAATAATGGAATACATAGGCAAAACACATCATGAGTTGTTTAACCAGAACTCAAAATATATACAATTGCCCCTATAATCATCTCAGTTCCATCATTCTATCATATATCGCAATCGCATTGCGTATGGCCAAAAAACCCAATTACAAAAAAATACAAAGAAATCCTGTAAATCCGGATTTCAAATTATATGCAGTCACGTTTATAATCCCATCGGGTTCGTGCTTTATCACAAGTTGCAATCGTGCTGCGTAAGGGCCAAAGGTCTACCTCCCATGCCTTTTTCCCCGATGCGATCAATATCACCGATCGCTTTATCAACATGTTACGTTCACTTTATCGGCATATCGGCCCCATCGCATGTGATCCAATCTCTGATCGCTCCGATTGATGCTATCGGAGTATTGCAATATCGCTTATCAGCATTTCAACATATCGCTTGTTCCATGGCCTGTAGTCTTGCCTCTCCGATTTGCAATCACCGATCGCATCTTGATCGTTGATTCCCTTTTGATCCGACGACTAACAACGCTCATCGCAAGTCTTCACACCTTTGATTAAGTCTTCCCTTTGGCTTTTTGCGATGCGATATAATATTGCCCGATTTCCTTTTTGACCAATCAAACAAGGCCACGTGGCCCAATCCCAGCCTGCCATGTGTCAGTTGTGGATTGGCCCATGAACCTATACCAAAAATCAACATTTTCAATATAGTTTGAAGATTAATGAAATTGTCTCCTTTTCTAAGGACATTGGACAATTCTCATTTTACAATAACTCCTTCATCTGAAGTCCGTTTTCGCCCATTCAAATTGTGTTAGATTTAGAATGAAGAGATCTATGCAATGAGAATATTTCTAGGAGCATCCTTTGTCTTTCATTTTTCATGTATGAGGAAAATTCATAGACTTAGAAGTCGATGTTAGATCCATTTTCGATCACGCATTCCCACTAAAAAGATTTTGGACTCCAAAAGACTGATATAATGATCTGAACAGTAAATGAGAGTACCTCACCTTCTTCTTTCAGCCTCCATACACTTGCCTTTCATAGTGCCTCTGAACCAAAGCCTTTGAACAGTGCCTTCCTAGATGTGTTTGTCCTTCTGGAAAGAACTGTCTTCCTCCTTGATTTCCTGTTGAACTCTTGCTAAGAAGGTCACAAAAGATAGTTTGAACTTCTCTTCCTTGATCATTGATCCAAGGTGGCTCATAAATGTGAAGTTACATCTTCTTCACAAAATTTTCATTTGTACCTGTTTGACATATTGTCAACAACAACAGAATTACAGACAACAACTCGATGGCCTAAACTCTTGCTTCATCAAAAGAAACAGATTTCACATCTTGAGAACACCTCCATGTCTTACATCTGCATACAAATGATGGACTAAACAAACCCACAAAACGTGCCTTTAACACAATTGACCCTTCAAGTCAAGCATGTAGAAAATATCTCAAGGATTCTTTTCCAAAGATGAAACACTTCATCATTATCTCCATCTTGGAGAACAAATCAACTTTTCTCAAGTCAACATTAACATTACATGCATGTTTACAACAAATTAATCAACCCTTCAATTTAATCACACATACATGTTCAAATACAAGGAAATCATCATCATCCTTGTGTTCACGCACATCATGCTTATGCATGCATTTCACCTTTCAAATTTCGCTTAAGTGCACTGTACTTTCGAAGCTGAAATGAAATATAATGTTTCATCCTTCAACTTTCTCTTAAGTGCACTATACGTTCGAAGCTAAAATGAACATAATGTTGCAGCAATAAAGTGAGTCTCCTTCTCAACGTTTTCCATTCACCTTCTTGGTAAAATCCTGCAACTTGCATTCCATTAACAAAGAAATGCAAATAGATGTGATACATTTCTGTTTGCATCGAAAGATATGCAACTTTAATTGGATAAGAGCTCTAACCATTTCTTACCAATCCATTTCAAAGGTCCTTCCTTTGTCTGCACATTAGCATCAACATGTGAATCATCTTGAAACACATCATTCATGGAATCTTTCTTTCCATTCCTGCCATTCTCTCTTTCCACCTTCTTCAAGTTTCGTGGAAGCATCGTTGGATTCAAAGTCCAACATTTTGTAGCAATATGTCCTTGCTTATGGCAGTAAGTGCAACACATGTGCATCCTCTTGACAGCATGATTTTCCTTGTCCAGTGGACCTTTGGCTTCTTGCTTCCTTTCCTTAAAAAGTTTCCTGTATGTGGCCATTCTCTTTCAACATCTAGAAACATTATGGTTATAGAAACCACAAAAGGAACACGTAATTATTTTCCCATACTTATATGGAAAATTACCATGGTGAACATAATCAAAAGGAATATGGTTAGAACCAAATTTATACCTTTCCTTTTCACCTTTATTACCTTCTTGAGGAGGTGAATTGAATGAAGAAGTAGCTCCCTTTGGAACACCATCAACCTCTTCAATGGTTTTAGAGTTTCCACAACTCTCTGGTTCAAGTGTATGTTGATATACACCTTCGTTCTGCAAAGTATGCTTCACACTATTGCATTCCCCAAGAATACAATCTTCACACTCTTGAGGTAGAAGACCTGCAATGAAACTCCTTCTTGGAACTGTTTCAATGGCCTTCATGGCAGCTTTGGAACTTTCTCCATAAGATTGTCCATAGCTAAGACCCAAATAATTAGGCCTTTCCTCAACCATTATTGGCTCAACAATACCTTGTGCATGTTTTCCCAAGCCTTTTCCTTCATAGCCCATCTTGGACCTTAACTTGGACCCTATGCCTCTGGTATGTTTTTCAAAAAAACCAACATAAACATTTTTTGAGGAATTTGAAGACAAACTAGAATTGTTTACCTCTTCTTCAAGCTGATACTTGACTAACGCTTCTTTGGTAACAAGGAGTTGTGTCTCCAACTCATGCACCCTTTCTAGGTTCATGTTTGCAATATGAAGTTGGCCTTCCACTTCTAGCAATTTGTTAGAAAGAAACTACTGCTCTTTCTTCATGGAATTCAACTGATCACGAAGTCCAACACTCATTTCTCTCACCATATCCATCATGATGAACAAGTCTTGCTCCATGTCTTTATCATAAAATATTGTGAGGAAGGAGGGTTTTGAGGACTCACTTGTAGAAATTTTCATTATCAAAATGAACAAAAAAACTTCAAACAAGATTAACAAAGAGCTTATTCAGGAAACCTTTTGCAACAAACCTCTTATGCTTCAATGATTGTCTTGAGGTCCTTCGGGATAAGGAGAATGTCTTTAGCCCTTCTTCCTTCTTGTCCTCTCCTGAACTTAGCTATCAGTAGCTTTCCCTTCACCTCTGCAAACTCAAACAATAGTCAGTTTACAAACATCAAACAATCAATCCTTGACTATTTAAACACCTTTCAAGTTAAGCAAGCAAATAGATTGCTCTGTCAATAAAGCATCCTACTTTGATCAATCAAGCATCATGATACCATCTTCTCTGGTATAACTTGGGCTCTGATATAACCAGCTCTGATATAACCTTCTTTGAAGGTGGGGTTAATCAACCAGCTTTGATACCACCTAATCTGAAATGGGACACTAAAGGCTTCTTGTCAAACTTATAAGAACCTCTCCCACTCCAAAGCTTATATATTCCCAAGATCTATGCTTATGATTGACAATTTGCAGAATAAATAACTTGAAATAGGCGTATGCTTTGTTTTCCTTTAACTGTTTAAGTGCTTGAGTTCATTTTCTTACTGATATTTAAACATATAATAGTAAATGCAATGCAGCAATAAGCAATCACAGAAGACAACAATATAATATGGAGTTCAACATGATATCTTGGGCTACGTCTCCTTGATCTCTAATCAACTCGACTAGGCTCTCTAGGATTACGGCTTGAATTATTTTACAAATCTTTGACTCAACTCCATAGGTTTACAATTGAACCAATGTGCTTAGAATGCCATATTTATCCCTGGCCATTTGGCTCTCTGGCTCTCGGCTCTTGGCTCTAGCTCTTGGCTTTGGCTCTGGCTCTGGCTCTTTCTTTTGGCTCTGGCTCTGGCTCTTGGCTCTGGCTCTAGCTCTACTCTTGGCTCTCACTCTGAGCTCCCTGAAGGGAAAACTTACTCTCTTAAGGGAAAACTTTTGAAGGGAGACTTTTGAGGGCCCCCTTTCTTTGCTTGGCTCTCTAGCCTTTGAAGAATCCTTTGACTCTGCGGCTTCCATCTGTTCCTTTGTGTGCAATCATGAGGAATCATTCCTATGTGGCTCTGCGTCTGGCCCTTTGGCTCTTTGGCTCTCTGGCTCTACACTTGGCCCTCTGGCTCACTGGATCTATGGCTCTGTGTCTTCTATAACACATTCTTGTTACAAAACGCTCACTTACAGCGTGGCATAGGTGCAAGAGACTATTTCCAATGGAAATGAACCAGTGGGCATAGGAAACCTGGTTGTTTGGCCTTTCTGTGCAGAAAGCCCGAAAATAGCCAAATAACAGAATACACAGGCAAAACACATCATGAGTCGTTTAACCAAAACTCAAAATATATGCAATTTCCCCTATAATCCTCTCAGGTCCATCATTCTATCGCATATCGCAATCACATTGCGTATGGCCAAAAAACCCAATTACATGAAATACAAAGAAATCCCATAAATCTGGATTTCAAATTATATGCAGTCACGTTTATAATCCCATCGGGCTCGCGCTTTATCACAAGTCGCAATCGCACTGCGTAAGGGCCAAAGGTTTACCTCCCGTGCCATTTTCGCCGATGCGATCAATATCGCTGATCACTTTATCATCATATAGGGATTGCTTTATCGAAATATCGGACCCATCTCATGTGATCTGATCTCCAATCGCTGGTCGGTGCTATCAGAGTGTCGCAATATCACTTATTGGCATTTCGGCATATCGGCGGTTGGCACATCGCTGGTTCCATGGACCATGGTCTTTCCTTTTTGATTTGCGATCACCGATTGCATCTCGACTGTTGATTCCCTTTTGATCCGACAGTTGACAATGCTGATTGCAATTGGCTCAGTGCAAGTCTTCACACCTTTGGTTAAGTCTTCCCCTTGGCTTTTTGCGATGCAATATAATATTGCTTGATTTCCTTTTCAACCAATCAAACAAGGCCACGTGGCCCATTCCCAGCCTGCCATGCGTCAGCTGTGGATTGGCCCGTGAGCATATACTAAAAATCAACATTTTCAATATAGTTTGAAGATTAATGAAATTGTCTCCTTTCCTAAGGACATTGGACAATTTTCATTTTACAATAACTCCTTCGTTCGGAGTCCATTTTCGCCCATTCAAATTACGTTAGATTCAAAATGAAGAGATCTATGCAATGAGACTATTTCCAGGAGCATCCTTTGTCTTTAATTTTTCCTCTATGAGGAAAATTCGTAGACTTAGAAGTGCATGTTAGATCCATTTTGGATCAATCATCTTGTTGTCCTGTTTGTAAGATCTGATCCTATAAATCTATCCCATATGAACTCATAGCTACAATTTGATTCACCTGCACTATTTTTCTAAGAGCATTTGCAACCCTGTTCTCTTTACTCTTAATGTACCTAATCTGGAAGTCACTAAGTGTGGCCATTGATCTAGCTTGTCTAGCATTCAAATTAGGTTGGTCAAACAAGTATCTCAACCTGTTGTGATCACTCATTGAAACAAACTTCTTGCCAACAAGATAGTGCCTCCACATCTTCAATGCATGAATGATAGATGCTAACTCAAAATCATGAGTCACATAATTATGTTCGTGCTCATTTAGTTTCCTTGAATCATAGCATACCACCTGTCCCTCCTACATTAAGATTCCAACAAGTCCTCTCTTGCAAGAATTTGTTCATACCATGATCTCTTTATCTGGATCTGCAATATTTAGAATTGGAGTGTTTGTAAGCAATTTCTTCAATTGCTCAAAACTAGTTGAACATTCCTTTGTCCATTCAATTTTTTTCCTTTCCTCTACAATTATGTATTAGGATAGGAAATTTGTGAGAAGTTCCTAATGAACCTCTTATAGTAACCTACTAACCCCATGAACGATCAGACCTTATCCACATTCCTAGGAGCTTCCCATTCCATGATAGCCCTGATATTTTTCAGATCCATCGCTATGCCTTCCTTGGAAACAACATGTCCCAAGTAATGAACCTCTGTTTGAAAGAAACTACTCTTACTAAGCCTGGCATACAACTGATCCTCACTCAACAATATTAATACTATTGTTAGGTGGTCTTCATGCTCTTGCTCATTGTTAGAATATATCAATATGTCATCAATGAATGCTATCACAAATGTGTCTAAATAAGTATGCAACACATTATTCATCAAACACATGAAAGTATTTGGAACATCAATCAAACCAACATGAACCACAACAAACTCATAATGCCCATACCTAATTCGAATCTCAAATCAGAACATTGTTGCTCCCTTTAACTAATCAAACAAATCAACAATCCTCAACAATAGATACTTGTTCTTGATAGGCACCTTATTCAAATGCCTGTGATCAATGCACAACCTAAGAGTACCATGCTTCTTCATAAACAACATTGGTGCACCCCAAGGTGACACACTTGGCCTTATGTATCCCTTTTCAAGCATTTCCTTTGAATGCATATATGAAGGTATAACTACAGATGAATTTATTTTAAGTTATGTTTCTAACAGATTGTATGTTAGTCATGTTGATTCATACAATTATGATGATGAATGTAATAAACTAATGTTTCTTCAAGTAGAATATGAGTTAGTTTGAATGGTTATTGAAAAATTATCTATTGTGGTTGGTAGAATAATAACTACATGCAAGGATCAATAAAATATCTTTCATATGTTTGATTATAAGGAGTCCAATCTCAAGGAGGATATTATCAAAATGACGACTCAATTGGAAGAATCAGAAAGAGTTCAAGAAGGAATGATGAACAATACTGAGAAAAGGAAGATCAGTGTGAGAAATTAGAAGTTGAAGTGATCTCCATGAGAAATAATCTAAAGGAGGGCAAGAGCATTGTAGCCTTGGATAATTTTCTTGAAAACCAAATATCACCATTGGATAGAGCTAGTCGTTTTTTTCAAAATGGAGAGTCCATCTCACATGTAGGCAAGAACAACAATGAAGCACCAAGAAGGCGTGTATCAAAAAATAACAACAACAAGAGTGGCAGTAACCAAGGAGACAAGCAACAGATCCAGTGGACGCAAAGAGCAATACCTCAAGGAGAACCTACATTTAGAAGATATTTTACTCCAAGGGCGAATTGTGGTAGATCTGTTGAATTTCAAAGGAATCAAAATTCATTTGTTCCTTTGGTGCATGAGATAGAGTGTTATAATTTTCACAAGTTTGGAAATGTTGCAACCAACTACAGGAGAGGAGTGTACACATCTAGTCAACATAGCTTGTAGTAGTATGAGAATCCAAGGAGATTGGGCATCAGGAATAATTATGGTTTTAATGGTTTTTGTTTCTCATGTAACCTATTTGGCCACAAGGAAATTGATTACAAATCTAGACAATGGAGGAGAGATATGTTATATATGAGGCATAGATCTCACATGAACATCATGAGATTTGATCCTCTTGCTTCATATTTTGGCCATGTGGACTGTTACACATGT
Source organism: Pinus taeda (assembly GCA_000404065.3). Taxonomy (NCBI): domain Eukaryota; kingdom Viridiplantae; phylum Streptophyta; class Pinopsida; order Pinales; family Pinaceae; genus Pinus; species Pinus taeda. The sequence continues at coordinate 111,402 of APFE030782808.1, forward strand.
CATAACTTTGGCCATACTGTAAGAGACAGTATGTTGCCTAATTCTTCAGGGTAAATCTGACAAGAGTAGTAGATTCAGAGAGGACCCAACAAAAAATTAGAGAAGAAAAAAGAGAAGTAGCATAAGGCCATGTGGAGAAAGAAGGATCAACATTTCATGAAGTAGTGAGATCATCCCCCTTTGTAGTACATAGTTACCTCATGCATATTCATAGATGATTGTAGAATTTTATGAGAGGTGCATAACCTTAGGGGGAGTGCATGGAAACATGATTAGTCTTTGGCTATGAGTAGAATAGGGAAAATTTTAAGAACCACCTTAAATTTATATGTATAATAAATGGGCGAATCCCTATGATACATAGGAAAAATGGGAGGCGATTTTATCAATAATATAATATGCATATATAATTTTTTTGGCGAACCTCTCACCAAATTATATTATCTTGTAAAGCCAGGGTGAATATTTCACTAAATTATAAAATCTTGTAAGATCTTGGCAAATCTTTCACTAAATAATAAAACATTGTGAAGTCTTGGCAAATGTTTTGTTAAAGTATGAAACCATATATGATAATAGGAAAACATATTCATTAAACTATAATATACTAACATACATGTTTATAAAAAAGAAACATAATTTCTCTTCCTACAAACAATGTTGCAAGTTTCAGTGGTCGTGTTTGTCAAGGTTCTTATTGTACACTCTTTCATATGCTTCTATTAGTTTTGATAATATCCCACAACAAAGTTCTTGTATGTGTTGATCTTGACCACCAGTTCTGTCAAGGTAGGAGAGATTAATCTTTTCTCTACCACTTTTGTCAAGCTATGAGAGATTAATGTTTGTACAAATTTTGTTTTACTTTTCTCCCAACTTTTGTTTCTTTGAGTGTTTCCATCACTACCTTGTCGATTCCATATCAAATCAATTTCTCAAATGCCAGCCTAACTGTGAAAAAGCAATTTCTTGCTTTTACAAATTTGCAGCCTCATTGTAGGGAGAAGTTGTTATATTTGTAGGGGCAATTTATAAACACTTCCATTTTCTCTCCAAGTAGTTTTTAAGCCATCAACCTTTAGGTAGTTGATCCTTCCATATGATATTTTGTCATTACAATCTATTCTTAAAAAAATATATAAGTTATGAAAGTCATTCTACCATGTCATGAAGTGTTGAATCGAGGGAAACCCATACCCATGAACCTTACCTGTGGTCTTATGATGCAATCTTTTGTTTTGAGTCATTGTGTTAAAGCCCCTCCCCTTCAAGCATACTTTATGCAAGTAGGAAAATGAAACAGGGCCCCCTTACTTACCAACCTTCCTTTCTCTTACCTGAATAATTGTATCTTACCCAACCAACAAATGGTTCCTACCTTGAATGATGGAGTTTAATAGACAAACAATAAAATATTTATGTAACCCTGGTCCCCACCACCTGAACACCTTATGGCCTAGCACGAATGAAGGCATGTTAAGGATTTCTTCATTAGTCTTCGTAAAGATCATTTCAATTCATACTCATCATGGCTTCTGCTAACCACTCATGTAGGGTCACTTGGCTTGGCAATGCAAATTTCTCATTAATGCGTCCCATCACTTGACCACCTTCAATCGTATTCATTTCAACAATTTCATTTTGATTAGCATTTGTAAAATTTGTATGTGGTTTTTTTCATCAACAACTACTATTTTTTCTTGAATTGATCCATCATATTCTTAAGTAGCATTTCCATGTTCATCATCATCACCTAATAGATGATAACATCCTTGAGGTAGACTAAACATGTTTATAACAACTCTTTCATATTTATCACCAGGTATTTCACAAACTTGGCTACAAGCCTCATCATTGGTAAGAGCATCATAATTGACTAGCCAAATTCCATTGCACCTACATTCCACATTAATATTAGAGGGTGTCAAGGTCCTTTCAATAGATATGCTAGAAATTTCAATTGTTTCATACCTTTTTAGCTCTCTCCATGGGTTCTTTGCCATCCAATTTATTTTCTCAAACCTTAAATAATTCTTAAAAGGCCCAAACACACTTCTAGGGGTTTCAACTTATGAGTAATGTCTAAGCAGTGCCAACACTATGTATGCCTATCATGTTTGCCTCTGTGGTTTGTAAAGCTATGTTGTTGTGATGGCCATAAAAAATTAACAAGTATATGTTTGTAAGATAGATGTCTCTAGGAAAAAAGTGACAAAATGGTATAGCCAAATCATAAACAATTATTTAGTCATCCATGCATTAGGATGTGCAACCATGGATATTCCTTGCTCGCAATTCTTGACATAGTTCTTCATATTTTTATTTCCCTAAAACAAATATAGCCTAGACATTGATAAACCAATTGTAATTGCACAACAAAATATAGTTATCCACACTGTTGTTAGGAAACACTTTGGCACATTTTCACTCATTCTCTTGTCATTTATCCACATGCCACAATGCCTTCAAACTTGGAAAGGAAACTCGTCACAATTGCATATATATTTTGTAAATTGTATGAATGATATTTGTATGCCTTGGATAGAGTGTAATAGATATTGGTTAGAATTGTAAGGTGTAAATCAATAGCTTTGTCTCTATTTAGGATTTCAATTGTTCATAATGCCAACTCTTGATATATTTTCTTAGCTCCTGCACACCTTGATTTCCCCAAAATCCATCTTTGAATGGACTCAAAGTGGAGCAACGTTAGCCTTAAGTTGTATCAACTCTAGGTCATGGCTAATTTCAAGTATCTCCTTACACCAATCAACTATTTCCTCCTTTTGTTCAATTAACACTGTAATAACCCCTTTCTTCTTCTTCCTTGCATGAGGTATTTAGCCAATAATGTATTGATGCTGGTGAGTTCCATATTTTCTCATTGCAACTCTTATTAAGCATCCATTGAAGTCAACATCATCAATTTCCTTCAGCATATCCTCTTTAGTTTAGCCTCTGTTAACACTATTATTCTTGGTTAAACTTGCACCTTGCACTATAATGTAGAAGCACCACCTTCAACATCTACATCATATGATCTTCAACTTTTATATCATTATGCTCTTCAAAACCTACCGGATTTAACTCCTCATTTGAGGAAGAGTTTTGTAGATGATCAACCCTTTTCACTTGCATTCTTACCCTCACAAGAGTAACACTATTTCCTCATGCATGACAGAAAAACATTAAACAAACAAATATTGTTGAATAATAAAAGTTGATGCAGTGCATAGCAATGAGGAAACGAAAAACTTTAAGGTAAACATAGGTGACAAGAAACAAAACTTTAAAAGGAGAGAGTTTATGAAATAGTGTTGATCCCTAACTAAAGATTCGTGGTGAGAGAAATGTTTGTAGTGACCTATTGAGCAGTATTGTAAACTGAGCTGAAGAAATGGTGATTCCATTAATGATGATTTCAATTTATATTGATCCATTGGAAATATTGATTGATGAGTCCCAAGAATAATGATACATTATATGAAATTCTGATAGCGGTCTAGAGAGCAGTATTGTAAATTGAGTTGCCGCAATGGTGCTTCCATGAATTATAGATTAAATGTATAACATGCCAATGGAAAGTTGAGCAGTGAATGGTCATCGACATGGATTGCATATGAATAATGATGATATATATGTCTAGGATTGATTTTATTATGATCTAGGGGCTCTTATTTTCTCCTAGCTAATGCTAGTGCTTCTAAAATGTTTAATGGCCTTGGCAGATTGATTTGATTAATGGTCATTTTCAACATAGTTGAATAAGTTACTCTGCGTTATAGTTTGCAAACTTAGGGGTGGGTCATGGAAAGAATTGAATGATAAGCATTACCTATTCATGTATGATCAAATGCACAAGGGGAAAGAAGCATTGGACTCTATATGAACTTGAGGTTATACATATTAGAACATTATTTACTGCAAACATTCTCCAACAGTCAACCTCTCTGTCAGATGTGATAGGTAATCTGTACATCAAAAATGAACCTTGTTGGACTAAACATTTAATGGTTCTTAATGTCTAAGGATTTGAAGTGTCTTTACGTTATAGCATTTAAATATGTGTTTGGACATGATGTTTTGTATGGTAGTGAACTAAGAGTGACTTTCTTTAACAATTGTATGCCTAGTGAATTTATGGACTATTTTTAAACTTGTGAGAATTCTTTGTTATTTTAATACCACTGTTATAATGTGTTATCGGTGTGATGTGTTTTGATTTGTTATAGCTTCATAGGTTAGGTTCTATCTCCACTATTGGTCCCCATTCCACTATTGGCTTCCCTCCCCTAGTTTATCACCTACTCTAGAATCACAAACTCATGAGGCATTGATTACAATTGAATAGAACCAATGAGAACTTGACAATAATATCAATGGAGTTTCAACAATAAAAAAACATAATTAGGTCACTGTATTAGGACAATACATTAAGCATGCAATAATTCTTGCAAGAACAATCTCCATTACAACAAGAATGACTGGGGGATCATGACATCAAATACAAAAAGATTCAAAGCATTGATCAACAAGAGGTTCTACTTAAGAATAATGTATTACCCCACAAACAACACCGCATGTTTAATTTCAAATGTATTATTACACCACAAACAACACCTCATGTTTAATTTCAAATGTATTATTACACCACAAACAACACCTCATGTTTAATTTCAAATGTATTACAATGAAAAATAGAGGAACTGTCAACATAAAATCCCAAGAATCAAATACATGCATAACCCAGCAGGGACTTCTATGTTTTGGTAGCAGAGTAATGAAAAATAATCCAGACTAAAAACAATGTTATCTTTTGATGAATGACATATGACAACAATTGTGTAGGAATTAAAACAAATCATGCACAATCACCACATTATTAGACATAAATTCCCATTGAAAAATTAGAGTAACTGATCAAAAGAAAAAAACTCTCAACTTTTTGCAGTTTGCACCAAAAAAACAATCACGAGAATTTAAGATGATGACTAAACACAAGAAATCATGGCTGCTATTCAATAACTGAGTTTCCTAAATAATGTTACCTTATTCAACCAATAAAACTCAAAACACAAAAGTACATCTACCATTTCTGAAAGAGTTGAGTTCGAATGTACATGCTAATGAAGGTTTTGTTAGAAAATTATATATTATAGATCTACATAGACACAATACAATTCCCTCATATATAGCGAGGGGTTTCCTTCTAGGGAAAAAAACCCTAAATTAAACATAAATTCTACTGTCAGATCTCCGCCTAATGAATGACCTAGATTGACTAGAAAAGTACAACATTTTACAATGCAATTTTACATCTATTTTTAGCTTCAGGGGTGCTACCCTCGATCCCCCTGCCAGGGGGGACTCCCAAAGGTAGCAGTTGTCCCCCTAGACCCCCCCTACAGCGAATATTTTACTGGTGGCGTTGCCACCCCATTATGAACTAGGGTCCAATGCAGCGATAACTTTGAATACAGAAGATAATCAGGCTCCACACCCAACAATCTCCCACTTGGAGACTGATTATAGCAACTCTACCACTGCTTCATTTGCTGGAAAATGACTACACTTTGGACCTGACTGTTTCTCATCTTCTTCATCATACTTGAAGATCAATTGAAACTGAGCGGATTCTTAGTTTCTCCTTGGTTACAACTTTTGTTAACATATCTGCAAGATTCTGGCTAACGTGTTTCTTTTCTAGCTTCAATTGTCCATCTTCCAACTTTGACCATATGAAATGGTACTTGAGCTATATATGTTTAGTCTTGTAATGAAATACAGAGTTCTTTGCAAGATGTATGGAACTCTGGCTATCACTGTATAACCTGCCCAACTCTGCTTCTTACCCAATTCATCCAAAAACCTTTGTAACCAAAACATTTCTTTACTAGCCTCTATTGCAACAACATACTCTGCTTCTGTTGTTGAGAGTGCAACAACACTTTGTAGTTTTGAGACCCAACTGACAGCTATTACACCTATAGAAAACACATACCCTGTTGTGCTCCTCCTGTTATCTTTCTCACCCGCCATATCTGCATGAACATATCCCTATAGAGCAATGTTTGAACCACCAAAGCATAATGCTTGATTTTTGGTACCTCTCAAATACCTGAGAATCCACTTCACCACCATCCAATGTTCTTTTCCTGGATTGTTCATGTACCTTCTTACAACTCCCATTGCTTGTGAAATATCAGGCCTTGTGCAGACCGTTGCATACATTAAGCTTCCAACTGTTGATGCAGATGGATCTTTAGACATATGAGCCACTTCTTCCTGAGTCTTGGGACACTCCTCCTTACTTAATTTGAAATGGTTAGTCAAAGGTATACTGACTAGTTTTGCATTCTACATATCAAACCTTTTCAACACCTTTTCTATGTACTCACTTTGAGACAATGTTAATTTGCAATTCTTCCTGTCTCTAGTTATTCTCATACTAAGGATTTGATTTGCATCACCCAAATCCTTCATTGCAAATGAGTTTGCCAATTTTCCTTTGAGCACATTTATTTCCTGCATGTTAAAACCTGCAACAAGCATGCCATCTACATAAAATAACAATATAATATAGCTTCCTTCATTTTTCCTTTGAGATAAACACAATGATCAAAGTGACATCTAGTATAACCTTGTTCAGACATAAACCTGTCAAATTTTAGATACCACTGCCTTGGAGCCTGTTTTAAGCCATACAAGCTCTTCTTCAACTTGCACACTAGTTTCTCCTTCCCTTTTACCTTATATCCTTGTGGCTGCTACATATATATCTCTTCCTCCAAATCCTGATCGAGAAAGGTTGTGTTTACATCTAACTACTCAAGATGCAAATCTCCAGCTGCTACTAGACTTAAAATAGTTCTCATTGAATCCATTTTAACAACAAGAGAAAATATCTCATCAAAGTCTATACCCTTTTTATGTGCAAACCCTTTCACCACAAGTCTAGCTTTATACCTTTTCCTACCTCCATCTTCTTCCTTCAACTTGTAAACCCATTTATTCTGCAATTTTACCTGCAGGCAACCTGACTGAGTTCCAAGTCTATTTATGTGCTAAGGAGCCCATCTATTCTTTCATGGCTTACTCCCACTTCTTCCTCGTTTCTACCTGTATTGCTTCTTCATAACATTCTGGTTCACCAGAATCAGTCAACAATACATAATATAATGAAGGAGAGTATCGTTCAGGGGGTCTACTTATCCTAGTAGATCTTCTAACACCACTTTCAGGTGTTTGGGGTGCTTTTTGTTGTTGTGGTTGTTGTTCTAGATGTTGATCATTATGATTTTCAAGCACCATCATTTTTTCTGTGATCTCATCCAGCACTGTGTATTCTCTGTTTTCTTTTTCCTGTTTCTTTTCCTGCAGCTAATCCTTATACAAAACCTTTTCATTGAATATGACATCTCTTCTCCTAATGATTTTGTGTTTTTCATAATCATAAAAATGACAACCAAAATCATTAACACCATATCCAATAAAGGTACATTTCTTTGATTTTTCCCCAAGCTTTGTTCTATTTTCTTTATTAATGTGGACAAAGGCTCCACAACCAAAAGTCTTTAAAAAAGAGTAGTTTACCTTTTTACCTGTCCATACCTCCTATGGAATACCACCATCCAAGGAACTTGAAGGCCCTCTATTTATTAGATAAACAATAGTATCTACAACATCTGCCCAAAATTGTAAAGGCAATCCTGCATGCAATCTCACGCACCTTGCATTCTCCATGATTGTCTGGTTCATCCTTTATGACACACCATTTTCTTGTGGTGTTCCTAAAACTATCTTCTTGCTACGAATTCCATTCTCTGAATAGTATGTATCAAACTCTTTGCTACAATATTCACCTCCATTGTCTGATCTGAGACACTTCAAACTTTTTACTGTCTCATTTTCAACCAAAGCTTTCTATTTCTTGAAAGTATCAAATACATCAAATTTATTTCGAATATAATAAATCTAGTTTTTTTCTGGTTGCATCATTAATAAAAGTAACATAATAATGAGAATCACCAAGAGATGATACCTGAGCAGGTCCCCATACATTTGTATGCACAAGCTCTATTTTTTCACTCTTCTTTTCTTTCCCAACTTTGAGGAATCTGACTCTCTTCTGTTTTCCAAAAACACGATTCTCACAGAATTTTAAATCAACATGCTTCAAACCTCACAACAAATTTCTTGAGTGAAGAATCTACATCCCCTTCTCACTCATGTTCCCGAGCCTATGATGCCACAATTCTGTATCTTCTCCTATAGAGGTTAAAGCATTAACATAATTAGAAATACCATTGCATAAATACAATGTACCAACCTTTTCTCCTTTTTCTATTACCAAGGATCCTTTAGTCACCTTCTAGGTTTTATCTGTAAAAGTAGTCACACAACATTCACCTCCCAACTGCCCTGTTGAAATAATATTTTTCTTCAGATCTGGAACATGCCTTACCTCTTTCAATAGCCATTGATTTCCATTTTGTTGTTTTATGAAAACTGTACCCATTCCAATGATTTTATAGGGTTTATCATCACTCAATCGAACCTGTCCAAAATATCCTTGAACATAATCATGAAAATGTTTCCTATCAGGTGTGGCATTGAATGAGGCCCTTGAATCTACCACCCAAGAATCAATAATATTATCTAAAGAAAGAATCAAAGCATCTTGCAACACATCACCTATTACATTCGATTCATGATTATTTCCTTATTGCGCGTCTCCTTCTTTTCCCTTCCGAGACTTGCAGTATTTCTTCAGGTGTCCTTTCTTCCCACATTTCCAGCACACTATCCCTGATTTGGACTTGGATCTGCCTTTTCTTGACTTACTGCGATATCCAGGGCTCTTTCCTCTTTCCATTTTTCTTCCCCTAGTCTCTACAGTCAAAGCATTACCTGATATCTCACTGAAGATTTTCCATTGCATTTCATTGCTAAGGATTGCATCGACAACATCATCAAACTTTAAAGTACTAGATCCCGAGACAAAGTTACTAATGGCCATAACTAAACTATTCCAACTTTCTGGCAATGAGCACAGAAATAACAAAGCCCTAACTTCATCATCAAAAGTTATCCCTACAGAACTTAACTAATTGGTAACTGTATTAAATTCATTTAAATGATCGGCAACAGATCCACCTTCTGACATTTTCATATTAAATAAACGCTTCATAAGAAATACCTTATTTGAGGCCGAGGGTTTTTCATATAGTTTGGCCAATGTCGACATTAAACCCTCTATTGTTGTTTCCTTTGAAATATTAAATGTTACCAATGCCGCTAGGAACAACCGTATTGTTCCAAGTGCCTTTCTGTCGAGAATATCCCATTTTGTGTCTGTCATACTCGTTGGCTTCTTTTCCTTTCCACTCAATGGTTGGTATAGATCTCTCTCATACAGATAATCTTCCATCTGCATCTTCCACAATTGGTAGTTTTGGCCGTTAAATTTTTCAACCCAAAACCTACCATCTTTTGCCATTGCTCCCACTCGAACCAGGAACCCTTCTATTCTGGGAGTTTATCAGCCAAATATACCTTCGGCTTTGATACTAGTTGTTAGAAAATTATATATTACAGATCTACATAGATGCAATACAATTCCCTCATATATAGCGAGGGGTTGCCTTCTAGGGCAAAAAACGCTAAATTAAACATAACTTCTACCATTTGATCTCCGCCTAATGAACGACCCAGATTGACTACGAAATTACAACATTTTACAAGGCAATTTTACATCTACTTTTAGCTTCGGGGGCACTGGCCCTGATCCCCCTGCTAGGGGGGCTCCCAAAGGTCACAGTCGCCCCCCCTGGAGCCCCCCTACAACGAATATTTTACGGGTGGCATTGCCGACCCATTATGAACTTGGGTCCAATGCAGTGATACCCTTGAATATAGAAGATAATCAGGATCTACACCCAACAAGTTTCTTATTAAAATACCATTACTATTCGATAAACCACCACGGTTGTAGACAAATTTCAATCCTGATCCTCAACACGTGACCTAATGAAAACTTGAGCTAATCAAATCATATTACTTTATGCAATCCATGACACAACAACAAAAGTTTTATATTCTTCCATTTTCAAGAGAGCCCAACTAGGATGTATATGCAGATGAAAATTTTTCATTGAGAAAGAAATTATTACAAATTCAAAACATGCCAAGTTTTTACCTGTAACCTGACACTCAATCATGATGTTCAGAATCTGTCTTAATGGAAATGTCCCAATACACCATGCCCACCATTCACAAAAGCTTTTACATCCTTCTAATTCAAGGCAAGATTAGTTGGAATATATGTATATGCAAATGAAAGCTCACCAAGGTATAGAAGCAATTACTCATATGTTTCACAATCCTAGTTTGGAAAAATCCCATTATTCTTTTCAACACTTCCAACTGAAAACAATCTCTAGCAATGTGAGACTACACTCACTATAATTTATGCTACTTTGATCATCCAGTTGGTTGAAAGGCCTTGCATTTTGTGGTCACACAAAAAATTGAGCATTCAAGAGTCAAATATTTTGAAACAAAACTTAACCCATGTTCATCATTTAGATACTATGATTCCATTGAATAATACCCTCTCCTGTTAAGACAATTAAGACCAGAAGACTACTAAATCAAAAGCTAAACAATGTTGTCAACATGGCCTTACCTAGTCAGTAAGAGAGGGGTGTTGTTATCACGCCCATTGGGGTTCAACTCTCCCAAGTGACATGTTCACCTCTCGTGGACTGGCATACCTCCACAAGGGGCTACTTATTCTGTATGGGACCAGTTACAAGTCCTATGCAATTTTGGCAAAATAGATACCACCAAGTCATGGTATATTTTACAGTCCTCAAGCACATCACATCACGTCTCACAACCTTAATCCAACAATCCTTGCACTTTTTTCTTCACCCCATAAAAATCCATAACAAATTATATGTACACTTGTTTGGAATAAGTGAATCCAATAGTAATTGGATCAAATACTCCACTTATTTTTTGTGTTTTTGGCTCTCAAACTTGTCTCTATATACTTTGGATTCCTCTGTCTTATAGACTAAATGAGATCTTGATTCTATAGACTCAATAAACTCAGGATGCAGCTTCCTAATAGTGTATGTCCCAATCGATCTAATATAATGACTAATACTAATATAATTCAAAACAATAAGAGTAGTCAACAAGTCAAATGAAACATAGACAGGGTGTGTAAAGTAGTAAATTCAGTAATCAAACCTTGTGTAAATACCTACTCAAGCTACGTCAATTATATCTATAAACCATGGATAGGGTGGTAAATTCATTCTATAAAGGGTGTGTACAATAAATGTAACAATAGCACTTTCTTTCTATTTATTCCTACCTAAGTCTTTATGCCTACTATTCCTATTGCTTAGTCCTAACCAATAGAATAGAGTCTAAATAACTGCTCAAGAAAATGAAGGATTGAAAGGGTGTACCATACAAACCCTGAGTGCGGCAGGGGGTGGGGAGCCCTCTCCCACCCCACCTATCTCTTCAGAAGAAGCTTTCAAAAGATTTATTTCGCATAAAGGGAAGAAACATTTGACTCCAGAAGTCACAAAATTCATCAAAAAGCTGGAGGAAATTCCTGAGAGCACCCTGCCTGAAGACCAACCGATAAAAATCGCCCTAGCCCTGGCTGACAGAGTGTTAGTAGGAAAATTTATGGGACACTGGCCATCAACAAAAACAACAGATGACTAGATCCAACAAAACTAGAGGCCCCAGTTGGAAAACAATGTGATCTGTTATGTTGTCGGCAAAGGGTATTTCATTTTCGAGTTCACCTCCAAAGAAGATCGAGATTTGGTTTTCAGAAATGGTCTGTTTATAAGAAATTAGGGTCTGTATCTTAATAAGTGGACCCCCGACTTCGATCCTTCAATCGATTCTCCTAAAGAGGTCCCAGTCTGGGTCCAGCTTCCCAATCTTCCGATCCATTGCTCGAGCTATCACACCTTGCAAAAGATTGGAAATGGCCTCGACTATTTTATTAATAAAGCAGACAACAAGGGCCAATATACCTACGCAAGAATCTATGTGGAAGTCGATCTGGAAGCTAGACTGCTCGAAGCAGTAAAACTTATAGTCAGAGAATGGCATCACTATCAAAAACTGGATTACGAGCAATTGTCGTTCAAATGTCGAACCTGTCACGAACATGGACACTTCCAAAGAAATTGCCCAAAATCTCCAACCAGGGAAAATGTTGACAAAGAAGGATGGAAAGAAATAAAAAAGGGTAAAATTGTCCCAAAACTAACCGAGAAGAAAAATTCAGGGCCATTGGTGAAGCCCCAACCCAAACCAAAAGCCAAAGAAGCTCCTAAAGAGGGTTCTTCCTTTGGGGAGAAGACACATGCCATTGGGATCCAGAAGGAACCAAAAGACCCGTCGAAGAAAGTGAAAGAAGCTGAAGCAAAGTCATCTCTTCTTCATCAAAGGATGAACAAGGGGAAAAAGAAGAAAACAAGGAGCACAACAATCTGGGCTCCGATTCTGAGGGAGATTCAGAAGATGGAGCTTCAGATTTAGACAGTTCGCAAGCCAATCCTATCAAGTCAGCCAGGGGCTTAAAGTCCAAGAAGAAATAGAGAGAGGAGCAAACTTATCTGGATGTCCTCCAAGGCTCTCAGAAAACTCTCAAAGGAATGGTGAATACCATATCTAGGCGCAAGCAAGGTAAGGCTCCAAAAGGAGCCACAACCTCCCAAGCTAGTAAATAATGAAATACGTCTATTGGAATTGTAGAGGATTAGGCAGCAAGTTGAAAGAAGAAGCCCTGAAAGACATTGTGAGGATGTAATCACTTGAAATCCTTCTCATCCAGGAGACAAAACTAGAGGACCTTTTACTCCTCCAAGCAAGCAAAGTTTTCTGGCATAAAGGCTAAGGGAGAGCAGTCAGTACCAGAGGCGCCTCTGGAGGGATTGCCTCCTTTTGGGACAACTCCAAATATGATATAATTCACGAAGAATGTTGCCCCCATTGGCTACTCACAAGCTCCTCCATAAAGAATCTGGCCACCAAGTAAGTATGTTCAATCTCTACGCTCTGGTTTTACCCTCTAAGAAAAAATTTGTTGGGACTCGCTCCAGTCCTATATTTTCTTGCACAATCCAGAAAATGTTATTATTGCAGGTGATCTGAATGCTACGCTAGCTGCAGAAGAGAAAAACGGGGGCTCGCTGGTCAAGGACCCAGCTAGAGAATGGGTTGAAGACCTCATTCTAGATTGGGATTTGGAGGATATCAAGCCCACATCTGGGAAATTCACCTGGTCAAACAAAAGGTTAGGCCCAGGCCACATTGCTGCTCGTCTTGATAGATTTCTAGTCCAATTCTCCTTCTTGTCTTGTGGTTTAATGTCCACCTCTAAAATTTTGCCGAACTACACCTCCAACCATAAACCCATTCTGCTTGAGCTCTCCTTGGATGGAAATATTGGCCCCATTCCCTTTAGATTTAGCTCTCTGTGGATTCATCAAGAAGGATTCCAAGAGGTGGTATCTGAGGCCTAGGACCGGCAAGTTCAAGGATCCCCTTTCTTTGTGTGGGAAGAAAAAATGAGGAGACTCAAAAGGGGGCTCAAGGTGTGGGCTAAAAGGTTGAAAACACCCACCGCCAAAAGAAAGGAGATGCATGACAGTTTAGCAGGCCACCAATTAACAATGGAGAATTCTGAAGTAACGCAAATCCTTCTTCAAAAAGAAGTAGAGCTACAAAAAGATCTCCATGGAGCAAGTAGGGTTGAGGAAGAGTTCTGGAGACAGAAGTTTAGAAATCTTTGGTTACAGGCAAAAGACAAAAATACAAGCTACTTCCATAAGCAAGCTGAAGCACGCAAACACTTCAAATAGTAAATGAAATTCACTATCAAAACATTGTGGTTAAAGATTCTGACGGCATAAAGCGAGCAGCCCACTCCTTCTTCAAAGATCTATATTCTACCCCGGAAGATCCTCCTATCGATCCCCACGCATATCCGATTGAACTTATTCCTCACTGTGTTCAATATTTCGATAATATCAAGCTGACTGCTCTGATTAGTATGAATGAGATAAAAAATGCTCTATATTGCATGGACCTGGATAAAGCCCCGGGCCCTGATGGGTTCACAGCAAGGTTCTATTTGACCTACTGGTCCACAATTAAAAAATACCTTCTGAGAATGATCCGTAAATCTCAAACCTATACCAAGATTGGAAGCAGCACCAATTCGGCCTTCCTTGCATTGATTCCTAAAGACAAAGGCACCACTTATTTTAACAGATTCAAGCCCATTTCATTGTGTAATACAAGTTATAAGCTGATTACAAAAATAATAGCCAACTGTCTTAAGGAAATTCTACCGATCATCATCCCTGAAAACCAAGGAGGAATCATAAAAGGGAGAAAGATTCTTGACAATATTGTGCTAGTGCAAGAAGCAATTCATTCAAGTTGCCACCGAAAAGAGAAAGGCATGGTAATTAAGCTAGATTTGACAAATGCCTTTGACAGGGTGAGACATGATTTCCTATTCTCTTTGATGGGGAAATTTGGCTTCTCAAAAGCTCTCATAACTTGGGTGAAAGCCTACATTGCCTCCCCTTGGATAGCGCCTCTGGTTAATGGTCGTTCAACGGATTTCTTCCAGGCCTCAAGGGGACTTAGACAAGGTTTCCCTTTGTCCCCACTTCTTTACGCCATCCAAGCTTCGGTGCTCAGCTTCCAGCTTGACCACTATCAACAGATCCAAACTCTGCCAGGCTTGAGAATGGCTCAAAACGTTAAAGACATAAATCATGCCCAGTTTGCTGATGATACTTTATTTCTTGGAGGAGCTAGCATAAATTCTGCTAGAACCTTCAAGAAAGAGATGGACATTTATAAGGAGGTTTCGGGCAACAAGATTAACTATCTAAACAGCATGATCTTTGGATGGAATTGCTTGACCAAGGACTTGACAGACATAGCAAGGCTTTTAGAAATGGAAGGAAACCTAACCTAGGAGTCATTTAAGTATCTTGGGATCCCGATCTTCAAATCAAATTCTAAGGTAGCTCACTGGACACCCCTGCTAGACAAGCTAAAACTCAGAATACAGGCTTGGGGAGCCTCATGGTTGAATAATGCTGGGAAGGTAATCCTAATGAAATCTATCCTCATAAGTCTCCTGGATTATCATAATTCCATTCTTCTAGCTCCTAAAACCTTTATCAGTAAAGTGGATGGTCTCCTTAAAAGATTTATGTGGGAGGGAGGGAAAAATAACGAAAGAAGGCTTCATTTAGTAAATTGGGACACTATTAAGAAGCCATTCTTTGAAGGAGGTCTTCAAATGCGGGATTTGGTAGCCCAAAATCTTGCTCTGGGCTCCAAGCTCCTTTGGAACAATGTCTCCGGGAATCCTACTTGGAGTAAGAGAGTTCTGTGGAAAAAAAAAATTCATGGGCAGCGTTTGAGGTGTTTGGACCAACCTCCTAGAATTTCCAAAGGATCTCCTGTTTTCAAACTATGTCTCACAGCTATGAAACATTTCAGTCATAAGCTTTATTGGATCCCAGGTAATGGGAAAAAAATAAAAATCTACGAAGACTCGATTCTTGGAGATCAGCCCTTGAATCAGATGGAAGATCTGGAAAATATCAAAGTTTGGCTTCAGCCCATAAATATGGAAACCCTTTGGGACATATCCAAATGGAAAAATGATGTAGAAAGTCTATGGGATGGTTGGATTTTGGGGGAGGTCCCTCATTGGCTGGATGGTGAAGCCAAGTTATTTTTGGATCTGCTCCAAGGAAAATCTCCCCTAAAGGCCTCTTTTAAGGACAAAAGAGGGTGGGGTTCTCTCTCAGGCTCTTACTCAACAGCAGAAGGTTACAAAAGTTTGATGGTTGTCCCTAGCGTCCCCCCAAAGCCAACTCAATGGAAATTCATCTGGTCTTTTCCTGCTCTCCCCAAAATTGACTTCTTTTGTTGAACTATGGTGCATAAAAGTACCCTCACTGGAGATAACTTGAGGAAGCATGGTATGGTAGGCCCATCCAAATGCCCTCTTTGTGTTTCAAACGATGAAATGGCTAACCACCTATTCCTTTTGTGCCCCTTTTCTCAAGAAGTTTGGAGGGGTGTCCTAATGTTAGGACCTAACAATATTGAGCTACCAGGAAATATTCAGGATCTTCTTCAGAACTGGGCCAAGTTATCCCTCTTCTGTCTCTCCAAAAAAAACCTTCTCAAGAATGGTTGGATGTGGATTCCCAAATTCAAATGCTGGAAACTGTGGCTGGAGAGGAACAATAGAATTTTTAGGGAGGAGAGTAGCACCCCGGTCAGAATAATCACTAAGATCAAAGCCCTGTTGGGGGAGGCTTTAGAAACCAATCCCACCATAAGAAATGGCACGACTTTGGACAGCGAGGAAGATCAATGGTTAAAAGAGCTTGTTCCTAATCATCAGAATAGACCCATTCCTCTTGCTAAAGCCTCTTGTCACTGGGAAATCCCTCTGAATGAACATGAATTCATCAAATGGAGATCTGCTTTGGATGATCACTGCCTTTTCTTCGATGGAGCCTCTAAAGGCAACCCAGGAAAAGCAAGTGGAGGTGGAGTTATCTTAAGCCCTGATGGCTCAACTGAGTTGTGCTTGGCTTGGGGTCTGGGGCATGAAACAAAAAATAGGGCAGAGGCTCTTGCTCTGTGGCAAGGTCTAAATCTGGCTTTTAAGAGGAATCTCCTTTCCATCTCAGTCTTTGGAGAATCCAGACTAATTATCCAGGCTATGAATTCTCAAAAGATATATTCTCAGGTGCAGTTAGCCCCCATCCTCAAAAAAATTAAACTATTGTTGCCCAAGTTTCAAAAAATATCCTTCTATCATGTGCTAAGAAAGTTAAACTCGCAGGCGGATCTGGCAGCCAATCTAGCCTTTATTCGGAGCAGGAGATCCCTGTTAGTCAATGAGGTTGAATCGGACTGCAGCATCCCTTAACTCTAGAGATGTTTGGGCCTCACATATATGCTTCATTTCATGTCATCGCAATTCCCATCTAGAGCATTAGCTGTTCACCATTGTGATATGCGATGTGCAATGAGAGCCCGGACCCGCCCAATCATATATTGCAATCTATTGCCTTTTCACTTCCGCCCCATCGCATTTTCCTTTCGCCATTGCGATATGCGATGTGCGATGAGAGCCCAGACCCGACCAAGCATATATTTCAGTCTAATGCCATCTCGCATCTGCCCCATCGCATTTCCCACCCAAAAGCATTTACCATATGCCATTGCGATATGCGATGAGCGCTAAGAGCCCGGAACCAATCATTCTTTATCTCAGTTTTTTCCATTTCGCATCCGACCCCCATCGCATCCCTCTGTGATGGGCCTACCCCCTTGCCTAACTCCCATGCGATTTTAGAGTTTCAGACCCGCTACGCTTGGTTTTTCGATCTTGGAATTCTTGATCACTTCATAGCATTCCGCCAGACAAATAAAAAAGAATCTAAATTGTTTCATGGGTTGATCCAACAGTCCGGTGCGGTGGGTCTCCTCTAGCAAAAGCAGTGGATCTCCAAGGCATCAGCCAAGAACAAATCAAGTCCCCCTTCAATCAAGTCCTTTCTACTACCACAATGTAATTCTTTCAGCGAGCTTTTCAAAATCCAATTCTACTGGCCCTGTTGACTGTAGAAAGGATCTATATTGTATCTTTGTTTAAGCTCTCGACAGTTGTTTTGCCGATTTTCAAATAAAAAATAACCGTTTTTGTCAAATAATAATAATACTAATTTATAATTATTATTTATTAATTAATTATGAATTAATTAATTATTATTAATTAATTAATTAGTAATGAATAAAATAAAAATGAAATACTTAATTAATTATTTAATGAATGAAATTTTTTTGTCCCACATTTTAAAGATATGCACAAAAAGCTTTGCGTTCAAGCTTAAGGAATCCATGTTTGGACGGCCAAATGAGAGAAGCTTGTAGAGAGAGGAATGAGGATAGGCTTACTATTTTAAATATTTCAAACTGGTATTTATATAATAAATATAATAAATAATAATTAATTATTATTATTATTATTATTTATTAATTAATTATTAGTAATAAATAAAATAAAAATGAATTATTTAATAAATTAAGTTTTAATGAATGAAATAAAAATAGACTATTACTACTAGTACTCAATATTTATCAATGTGATTGTGCTATTATTATTAAATTATAATGTGTGTTACAAGTCTATATGGGCACATCACTCCCGACGATCAAATCAGTGTAAACAGGGTCTATCAAACACTAATTTGGTTGCTACATGCCACTTCATTGAGTGCTTTCATCCATAAGAGTTTCCTGACTTCAAACCCCACTGAAATGCTTCCTTGGCTCACCAGCGCAGCCCTGGTCAAGGGTAAGTGCTCTGCAAAGTAGGTAGCCCCATTCAAGACTGCGTTGTAGAGAACATAAGCCCATTGAAGCCTACGTTGGGCGATAATCCTCAAAATGTTCATTGGATCCTAAGTATATTCCTCCTTTCTAGAGTCTTCTAGAAGGAACCCAACTCTTATCCTATTAAGATGAGCTCGACTTAGGATAGCCTTGGATCATCTAATCCTCTATCCTCTCATCCCTTTGAACATGGAAACTAATCATCCAATTATGGAAAACCATTCAATGCCATATTAATGAAAAAACCACTTGCATTCATCTATAAATTGGCTTCCCATCATAGAGCCAAGGAGCTTGGATATTATAGAGAAATATTGTTGGTTTAGAGACTTGAAATCATTGTCAAGTAATGTTATGTTGTTGGATTGATGTTGCTATTGGTGTGATGAGGGTTTGGACTAAGCTGGATGAGTGACACGAGATCGAACCACATTGGGTGTAACTTCTCCATCTATCAATCAATAAAGTTGTTTGTTCCCTTTCCAATACTTTTGTCTATATCTATGATGAATGTATGTTCAAATGTTGTCGATTCCATTTGTTTACAATAAATAGATCATATGCTTTGATTGTTGTCATCTTTTGTTTATGTTGGAAGGTACCAATTGAGCGAATTCAGTTTGAGCGGGAGCAACGGGAGCAACTCAAAGGAGATCAATGGAAGCGAAGGATCACAAGTAGGTTCCTTTATCTTATCTGCTTATTGTAGGAAAAGGTTAAACATCTTTACTTCAGTTGTTCTAAGTGTAACTAACCACTTATGGAAGATATACTTATCCGTAGGTATAAATTCTATATAACAAATTGGCGACTCTGTTGGGGACAAGAACATCGTTCCTGGTAGTTATCCCTTGTATTAGCAGCACCAGTAGACTTTGCTTGAGTTCATTTACCCATATTTGGTCATTTTGAAGCTTGTTTGGTCAAAATATGTGCTTATTTGTGTGTTGATAGTTCTCTCTAGCATCAACACACTGTTGTTCTTGACACAGTGCTCTGTAGAGAAACATTAGCCTAGAGACAGTGCTTTGCAACGCACTGTCTCCCACTCAGGGCTGCGCTGGTCCCTGTCAATCCAAAAACCCATCTTCTTGCTTGATTTTTTCCAAATTGTTTCACATCTTGTTTGCTGAATGGTCAATGTTTCTCTGTCCCTGAAGTCCAAATTAGTATTTCTTTTCCATGCCCACTTTGGCTTTGTTTGTTCAATGTTTCTTTATGTTTTCTTTATTATTGTCAAATCAATCACAAAGTTAGCTTACATTGATTAGTCTTTACTTTTCTGAAAAAGAATTGTCGTAAAATCTTCATTTCTTTGAAAAAGACACTGTCATAAAGTCTTTGTTTCTTGTAAAAAGCATTGATTGAATGAAAAGAAAAACATGCATAATGCATTTAGAAGTTTGTGTGTTCTTGTAGGAATGGTATAGGGAAAGTTGCATTAGATGTTCTCTATGTTCTTTGTTTAGAGATTCTGATTGCTCTATCCCTTTAAGTTACGGTTCTCATTGTTTAAATCAGATTAAAAGAATGTTTCTCATCTTAGCTACACTCTAGGAGTTTCAGAAACATCACGCGGTGAACTTGAAAGGCAACTTTGAAATAAGATCAACTAAAATTTATCTCAATTAACCTAGTTGAGCATTGTAGCTTAACGCATAACATTTAGAGGTCTAGGCTAGAGACGTGTTTCAGTGTCGTTAAACATAGAAGTTGTCACTAATGGTCTGCAATACATTTCGAGTTTGATACCTCATTCCACGTACCTAAGTATATTGTAGCTCATTCACGTACTTTTGGGTATATCAGCCAATGTTATAGTACGAAAAGTATAAGGAAATGCTCTCACTGTGTGGTTTCGCATTAGACAATGCTAATATGGATTGGGCCTCCACGTACTTTCAGGTATATTTGGGAGGACTACACTAGGTTGCTATCCATCCATAGGTAACCGAGTCGACTGCCTTGTATATTGTGATACACCGAAAACAACATTCAGGGAGATTACCCGCACGTATGTTAAGTCCTTGGCTCCTCCGAGGTGGTATATTGCAGTTCACAGTTGCTTGGTAATTCTTTTGCCTAGATTACCCTGTTTTTGTTTATTTCTTCTTATAATTAAAATCAATTAGTAATCGTGGAAGAAAATCAACCTTTACCCCGTCGTTTGCGTAGGACAACGAGTAAACTGCATTTACCGCCTGAAGCTACACCTAGTCAGCAAAAGCGATCTCATTTAACTAGTTCTAGTACATCACAAACTTATGGTTCTTCATCTGATTTACCAGAGTCACCTCTATCGGTACGTACTGCGATTCCAGTTACTCCTACTATTACTAGTTTATCTGCTACTGAAGTGGAACCTTTACAATTACCTGAGGACACTAAAAGTGAACTTAGTGAAATGGTAACTGAAGTTGTCCAACAAGAAGTTGATCCTCAACCCAAAGTTGTTCAATAAGAAATTACTTCTGAACTTGAATTTGGTTAATCCCAAACCTATCATAGTTCAACAAGAAGTTACTTCTGAACTAGAAGTTGTTCAATAAATTCATTCTGAACCCGTTGTTCTTTTACCAAAACACTTTGATCCCGAAGTTGAACAATTCGAAGTTGTTCCTGTACCGGAAGACAATCGATCGATATCCTCAGACATATGTAACTATTGAGACTTCTCCTTTACCGCAGAGTCAAACACCAGAAATTTATTACAGACCTGACAGTGAAATCCTTCCACCTAGTTTGATTGCTATTGAAGAGGAATTTGAAGAAGAAACTTCACCTAGAACTCCAACTCATTTTGGACCAGGGCTTTATCTTTATCCTTCTTTTCCTCGGTTAACTTATACTACTCCTCTTGATCTTGTTTACTTTTAAACTCCCGTAGATTCATTAAGACATCTATTGGGTCATTTGACTATGGCTGAAACAATGTCCCAGACTATATCATTTGTTATAGCTGTGACAACATCTATTGTCACTACTTCTTCGATGTTTACCACAACACCTAAGTCACATCTGTATGGTGTTCCATCCATCCTACTGGGTTACCAATCATTATCTAGAACTCACTCTGGTGTTTCTTCTAGTCCATGGTCTTCATCCATGTCGTCCACAAGAATTTTACCTGGTTCTTCACTTACGGATACTGAACAGTTTGATCCATCAAGTCAATATCAAGCTAGTCCATCTGGTTACCATCCAATGTATCCAATTAACACTAGATTACCTCCACATGGAGAACAATATGCCCAATCTTCTTATTCTCCATACTCTGGAAGGCCACCATATGGCAGTATACCATCATCTTTAGGTCCAACATATTCTAGAATGCTTGTTTGTCAATGGCAGCCTACAATGCTTGTTCAACCAAGGCTTATGTATCCATCACAACCAATACAACCTATTTCATCCTTACCTACTACGCCTATCGTTACGACTTTACCACAGTGGCAAGATCAGTTGATTGTATCCTGACCTTTGCAAGCTGATCCTTCAACCTCTTACCTTGAAGTTTCAGGTCTACATACTCAATCTTCTCAGACAATTTTACAACAATTGTTTGGAATCCAACAACCTCAGGCCAGTTTACCATTAACTGGGATGACTCAGACTTATATTGGTCCAATTTATCCACAACTTGGTCAAACTTATACTGGTGGGAAACAAGCATTGTATCAACAACCGTGGCAGCCACAATACCAACAAAAGCAATTCTAACAATACCAAACTTATCTTGGTCAATAAGCCTATGCTGGATTTGGTCAACAACAATCTTACCCAGGTTCTAGTCAACAAACCCAGGTTCTAGTCAACAAACCTATGCTGGTTTTGGTCAACAACAAATTTATCATGGTTCCCAACAACAACCTTATATTGGATATGCTCAACAATCCTACCCCTACCAAGTTTACCAGAAGCAGATTCCTTATGTTGGTATGCAAAGGCCAACTACCCAACCAATTCCATCTTACCCTGGTTATGCTCAACCTGACCTAAACCAACAGTTTCCATTTATCGCAACACTTGAATTACCGGATTTAAATCGGCTTACCAATGATCCCATTCTTTATTCTGCTTGGTGGCCGGTGAATCCACACAAATTGTCTTATGATATTTCTAAGTTCAATGGAAACCCTGGAGAAGATCCATCCAATCACGTTATGATTTTTCATTTATGGTTTCATCCAACTGCCTAAATGATGATTCAGTAAGACTACGTCTTTTCCAACAAATTCTTACTAGTCTGGCTGCAAAGTGGTATATTGGCTAGAACATAATTGTTGACCAACTTTAAATAGACCATTTCCACTCACATTTCTGATCATATTCATGAGTGGCATCGTCATCGTCAAATGGTCAAAAGTTGTGTTCCTGATCAACTTTTTGTTGAGTGGTTTATTAAATCCTTGTTTCCATCTATCACGAAGGATGTGGCTAAAGGAGGAGTTGTTATTGAATGGGAAGTAATTGCTCATGCTCAATACTTAGACTTGATTTACACCTAGTCTGGCATGCTCTATGATAAGATTCCAAATGCACCTAGACCAGCTTTTACTGTTCCACCACCTCCATCCAGTAAGGACTCTCATGCCGGTGACGGTGTGATAGGTTCTTCAAGCACAAAAAACATCAATTAGATCATCTATTCAAACACTTTCTATTTCAAATCAAACCTCTAATACACCCAACAATACACTTGCTTCCGAAATAAATGTCGTACCATCTGACAAAGGTAAAAATGAAAAGCAACCTGGAAGCAAGAAAAAGGGGAAAACAAAATTCTCCCCCTAAAGAGAAATCATCTGATTCCTCTTCTCCGGCTAGGAAACCTCGTTACCCATGCTTAATTTGTAATGATGAGCATTTTACACGAGACTGTCCTCGCCACTCTGAAGTCTCAAAACTTCTTAAGACTTCTAGTACATTTGTTGTGTTGACAGACCCTTTTCTAAACCCAGAGACTCAATTGGTTGCTACAGATCATGCTTCCACTTCACAAGTTCTTATGCTATCTGCCACTAAGCCTAAGACTGATGTTTTGGTGACTACACGAAGTAAAGATTATGGTAATCCACCATCGTCATCGAATAACCAGGCTACAAATCAATCCAATACTTTGACTTTGACTTCGTTTGACTACATTCCACCACCCATTGCATCGAAGTTAACAATAAAACCACCTAAGGGAGTTGTTCTTAAATCTGCATTCAACCCTTGAGCTCTAGCAGCGCAAAATTATAACATAGTAGAAGATTTGGCTCATTCACCTTCTGCTATGTTGACGCTTGAGGTGCTTCAAAATTGTCCCTCCCAAAAGCATGCTTTATTGTCAGCAACTGGTGGAATTGGTCCAACGGATTCCAATCTTGTAATTTTTAACCATACGAGTTATACGCCACAATTACGAGGACATAATCATTCTTAATCCAAGTAAATGCTTTGAATCACATCATTCACCGACCCATTGTTGATGAAGGTGCATCTACTTGTATCATGCCAATGAATTGCTGGAAAACACTTGGCTCACCATTTTTGTCATGATCACCTACGACGTTAAAAGCTTTTGATGATTGCACTTATATACCTTTTGAAATTTGCAGATAGAAATAGGGGGAACAACTGCAAGTGTTGAAGTTGAGGTCATTGACGGACCCCTTGACTACAATATTTTACTAGGAATACCGTGGGTTTACGTTATGGTTGTTGTGGTTTCGACATACCTTTGTATGATCACTTTCCCTCATAAAGGCAGCACCACAGTAATTGATCAACTCACTTTCTTCGCCTCTAGTTCACAGGAATCTGGAAGTGTTCCATTAGTTCACGGACCTCCACTATCTCTTTAGAACATTGGAGTAGGTCCCTTCAAATATTTTTCCCTAATGGGCACCTTTTCACTACCATCACCATCACAAATGGTGGAAGTTGCAAAAGTTGAGACCTATAACATGATATCTTCCACTTCATCTGACTCATGGAATATTTCCATTAATTCTGACGTTGATATGTGTAATGAAACCATGTCGTTAAGCCCAATTGCGCTCGCATAGCAATCAATGTTTTTGGCTTGCGCAGTAAATACAAATCCATCATCACCAATTGTATGGGTTAATCGTTCATTAGAATATGATACTTCCTTTGATCCTTTTTCACGTACATTTTCTACTGATGAAGGAATCATCCAATTAATGATGACAAAATAAGAACCATGGGTAGATTATCATCATTGATCCCATCTTCCAGATCACATAGAAGATATTCCAAATGAACTAAATTGCCCTTCAATTTTTGAGTTGCTTTCAAATTTTGTATTTATAGATATATTCAATTCCAAACGAAACTTATTGAATATCTAAGAAACCATTTCTATCTATATTTCGACCAAACCTGGAATTGTAGAAAACATCCATGTTGGCAAATCTTGTTCTCCATCGGAAATTGAAACTTACCATGCTCTTTTTCATGAATTCCACGATATATTTGCTTTGTCACATGAGGAAATGCTAGGTATTGATTCTAGTATAGTTGAACACGAGATTAAAATGTATCCTGATTTCAAGTTGGTATGACAACACCTCTGTCCTGTTCATCTGAAGAAGGTTGCTGCCATAAAAGTAGAAGTTGAAAAAAATTTGCATGCTGGTTTCATATACCCCGTTCCTCTTACCGATTAGGTTTCCAATATTGTTCCTATCATGAAGAAACAAGGAACAATATGAGTGTGTGTTGATTATAGGGATGTTAATCATGATTGTCCAAAAGACAACTATCCCACTCCCTTTATCAACCAGATAATTGATGAATGTGCCGAATGTGAAATATTCTCATTTATGGAAGCCTTTTCCAGCTATAAAGATATCAATATCTGCCTAGAAGACCAATCTAAAACTGCCTTTATTTGTCCCTGGGGCACATTCGCATATAGGAAACTCCCTTTTGGTTTGAAGAACGATGGGGAAACTTTTCAGAAGG
Source organism: Pinus taeda (assembly GCA_000404065.3). NCBI lineage: Eukaryota > Viridiplantae > Streptophyta > Pinopsida > Pinales > Pinaceae > Pinus > Pinus taeda. Next base: position 136,872 of record APFE030782808.1, read on the forward strand.
AAATGAATTATGCCTTCCATGACATCAAACACATCATTCAACCCTATCTAGATGACTTACGTGCTCATTCACGGAAATGGGCTGATCACCTGCAACATTTGAGAGCCATCTTTTTACGGTGTTGACACTACAAAGTTTGACTCAATCCACATAAATGTGTGTTTTGTGTTGGTTCTGGTGATTTTCTTGGTTTCATAGTGTTCAAAGAGGGAATTCTACTTGACCCCTTGAAGGTTAAGGCAATTCCTGATCTGCCTCCACCTTCCAATTTACTTCAGTTACAGAGACTCCAAGGGAAGGCTAACTTTCTAAGGAGATTCATTCCCAACTATGCCGAAATGGCTAAAGGATTCACTCGTCTTTTGAAAAATGGAATTCCCTTCCATTGGAACTAGGTTGCACAATCTTCCATTGATGCTCTCAAAGATACCCTGATCTGAGTGTCATTAATGTATTCCCCTAATTATCATAACGACTATTTCATGTATCTCATCATTGCAAATACAACCATTGCTATGGTTTTAGTCCAAGAATAAGATGGGATTGAACACCCGATCTATTATTTGAGTCATAATCGCAATGATACAGAAGTTAAGTATTCCTACGTGGAGAAGCTAGCTTTGGCTTCCGTTCAAGCTGTACAAATATTTTGTCATTATATCCTGCTCCGAAAGACCACTGCCATTTCAGATTGCAACCCTATGACATATATCTTGTCACAACAATTGCTAGGGAGGAAATATTCAAAATGGATCGTCATTTTTTAGGAATTTGATTTGGAATTCATCAAATCCAAGTCAAAGAAATATTTAGTTTTTGTCGAGCTTCTCTGTGACCTTCCCTCTACCGCCATCGACTCAACAATGGAACCATCAATTCCAGATGAGTCTCTGTTTCTGATCTCATTATATGACCCTTGGTATGCAGATATATTGATCTATCTCCAAACCCAAACTTTCTAGTCCAATACCTCTCGCTCACAACAACGACATATTCAATATTAAGCCAAAGATTATCTGATCATTGGCGACACCCTTTACTGTCGCAGTGTCGATACGATTTTTCGTAGGTGCCTCACACATGAGGAAGCCGAGAAGGTTATAAATGATTTCCATTTTGGTGCTTGTGGTGGACATTTATCTAGGTATGCTACCGCACAGAAAATTCTTCGTGTTGGTTACTTTTGGCCTACCATATTTAACGATTGCATTACTGTTGTTAGAAGTTGTCATGCATGCCAAATTTTTTATCGTAAGACTCGATTACCACCTACACCACTAGATCCTATCGTCGTTGTTGGACCATTTGCAAAATGGGGCATTGATTTCATGACATGTAACCCTCCTCGGTCGGGGGACATGGGTATATTATTGTCACTATTGACTCTTTTATGATATGGGTCGAGGCGATGCCAACATTAAACAATAGTGGTGAGACAACTGCAGTTTTTTCTTCAACCATGTGGTTGCACGGTTTAGTGTACCACAAGCTATAGTTACAGATCATAGTTCACATTTTCGCAATTACATGATGACTGAATTAGCTGCCAAGTTAGAACTCTCACATGATAGTTCTACTCCTTATTATCCACAAGCTAATGGACAAGTTGAAGCCATCAACAAAGTCCTTAAGCGAATGCTTCAATGAATGATAGGAGTCCACAAACGAAATTGGAATTTGATCCTGTACTTAGCTTTGTGGGATTACCGAACCTTGGAAAGAAACACAACTGGATTCACACCTTTCCAATTGGTGTATGGTCTTGAGGCAATCTTGCCAATACAATGTGAGATTTCATCACTAAAACTTGCAATTGACTTGTCGCCTGACACTTCTGATGAGGAAGCACATTTCTTAGAACTCATCCATCTAGATGAAACATGTCATGAAGCTGCATTTTCCAAAGAAGCACATAAGAAACGAATTAAGGCGCAATATGACCACAATGTCAAGCCTCGCATATTCTCAGAAGGAGACTTGGTCTTGATTTATGATCAGGAAGCCGATAAATTAGGAGCAGGAAAATTTGAACCACTATGGATGGGCCCCTACATTGTCAAACATGTTTTGGCAAAAGGTGCTTATGAGTTGGTTGATTATGATGGAATTCCATTGTCGTAGCCCTGAAACGGGTTGTATCTTAAATGTTACTATGCTTGATTGTGTGTAGTAAAAACATTGTATATATTCTTTTGATTGCATGTGTGTCACAGTGTGACTTTTAGAGATTTTATATGGTTAGTAATCCTCTTTGCATTTGTTGCAAATATCGGAATCTTTGGAACCATTTGTTAGTTATGTCGATGGTGCTAGTCGTAGTACACAGAACCTATCCTTTGCATTATGGGCCATATTCACTCCAAGTGGCGAGTTAGTGAGTTTTCAAGGGATTTGTATCGGTCGTTCTACAAAAAATATCACTGAGTATTGCGCATTGATCGAACTCCTCTTTGATTACATTTCACTTGGTATTCACCAAATCATCATTAGGATAGACTCGCAACTTGTCGTACTACAACTTACGAATGTTTATACCATCTGAGATCCAACTATTCATCGTATATTCCTTAGAATTAGTCTCTTGGAAAGAAATTTTGATTACATTCACTATCAACACATTTCCAGAAACTTTAACACATTGACTGATTCTTTAGCGAATTACGTGTTAAACATGCATTTACGACATATGTAAAGAGTAAATTTTCAAATCACATCAACAATTGAATAGGATTACACATAACCATACAAAAACATTCAAAGTAAAATAGATAGATGTTCAAGGTTTTTACAAAAATTTGTGTCCAAGACATGTTGGTCATCTAACCTCAAAACCTCAAAATGCATACAATAAATCATCCTAAGTAGATCTAATGATGCTCATGATAACAGGTCACTACCTGAGCTATCATGCGCAATAGCCTCATCCAACAGCTAGGTATACCAATAGTATGGCATTGTAATCTCATCAATAACTCCTCGATCCAAACATCCGCTATGCCGAGGGTTAACCCCTCTATATGACGTTGCAACTCTTCCAGTGTCTCGATCAGATCTAATTCCTAGAGAACAACTCTTTCGACATTTCTCCCCATTGGTTCACCCGTCTCCTGTTGATGACCCATTGGTCGAATAGTGCCAACATCTGTATACATGAGAACAATTTTTAGTTTAGCCTTGGAAACATCAAAAAACAAAAAAACATTTAAAAACTCAAAAAATCAAAAATACATGGTCAAAACAATTTACCTATAGCACTCCATTGAGCACCCACTGGTAATCTCAAATCTGGATCTCCATGAAAATCCATCCCTGCATATGGATGCTCCTCTATGATAATATGTTTTCGGCGGAGCCAACTTAATAATGTTGTAGAAAATGAGATTGATGACTGACCAACATGTCTAGCCATTGACTCAACCCATGTCTGCATCCGTGGATCTCTAGGACCAGCTAAACTCAGTGTCACATGCTGAGGTTGCATCAATGGAATTCCCTCCATAGTAAAAGCGATCAAGATCGATCCGTAGCTGAAATTTTTCATTTTATCGCTTTTTACTTTAGTCAGCTGCTCTTTCATCAAAGAGAGTACTGCCTCACACTAGTTGAACATAGTTGGCTCGAGACACTCGAGTGCATAATGCATGTATGATCTATTCGCGACATGAAGTGTCATACTACCCTCCAACTTTGCGATAGTAAATAGGATTGTTTGCAAGGGTAAATCATGAACATCCCTAATGTTTATCTTTCCATCTTTGCTAGGTTGTGTACCTAGCCGACAAAATTGTCGAATGTAGTCCCTCACTGATTCCCCCCCATAGGTAGAACCTGAAAGAGAAATCGGGGCACCACATCTCAACAATCCTGTGAGAAAGTAAATATCATTGATCAATATGGGGATCGCTTTGTCTCCTATGTGAAAAACTTGTTCTGTTGGATCGCATGAATGAACCAAGAACTGCAATAGTTCTAATTGTTGCCTTATCCCGAATAACCTAAAATATTTGAGTAACCCACAATCTCTAAGGGCCTCAATAGTACCAGGATCATTTAGGGCACCATATCTTGTTCTTCATGCTCTCTTTCACGCCAGGTGATAATCATTATGATCTGATCAAAGTCTGAAATCACACCATAGGCTTAGTTAGGATTCATCTCATGCACAAAACTGAAGAGATTTTGGGTATGAATGATGAATCAAAATTCTACACTGTGCCCAATGCACCCCTGATCTGTAGACAGTGCGATGCAGAGCATTTTCACTTTTATTGGACTGCTTTGCAGTGCAGTTTTCAATGCATAAGGGTGTGATGATCCCAGGGCATGGTATATTTACCTTAGGGACCCCAAAACCCTAAAAAATTTGTCTGAATTTGAAAAATAATGACCTTAAATGAAAGAGAAGAGGTAGATCTCTTACCTGGTCTTGATGGCATGAAGAATGATCCACATAATCTCCTCTAATCAGCTGCTGAAGTTTGAGGTAAAAATTGGTTCAGAGCACAACCGAGTTCTCATTGTCGTTAAACTCATTAAAACATCAAATAGTGACAAACTTGTCCATAATGACAAGACCGAGTTTCATCTTCAATAGACTCGTTAAAACATCACATAGTGATGGATTCACCCAAAGGGTAGAATTATACATCAAGCATATTATCCACAAGATTTCCCGCAATTAGCTGCTGAATTTTGAGGTAAAAACTGGTTTAGAGCATAAAACTGAATGGTAAATGTCAAATGGTAAAATGACTTGGTAAATTCTTGTTTTATGGCTATTTTATGTTCATTAAATGAATAAACTATAGTTTTTACCTATTTTTACCAATGAAACAGGTATGTTTAATCCGTTTGGTGGTTCTTTGAGCAGGTTTACAGTGACATAGTGAATTTGACATGCATGATCGTAAAATGTAATTTTGACCACAGAACATACTTTTATCTCTTTTTAGAGCTCTATTAAACATCGAAAAAGGAACCCCCCCAGAGTCCTCTTTTAGCTCTTTTCAAACTCTCAAAATATGAAAAGATTGTTGGGCGCTTGTCCTTTTCAACTTGTAAACGGATTGGAAACGACATCTACTCAGTATAAATTTAACCCTTTTCCGGACTGAGATAGATTACTTACGAAAAAGGAATACGTTGATCGAACATGGTCAATTGGTTCTCTCTTGTATTATTTTACGCTTTTTCGAAGTTGAGAGACAAATTTATGAAAAAGAACTTGTGCAGTTTTCTTTTTGTCCCTTTTCAAACTCTCTAAACATGAAAAGGACCAAGTTCTCATTGTTGTTAAACTCATTAAAACATCAAATAGTGAAAAACTTGTCCATCATGAAAAGACCGAGTTTCACCTTCGCTAGACTCGTTAAAACATCACATAGTGATGGATTCACCCGAAGGGTAGAATTATGCATCAAGCATATGTTATCCTCCTCAAGCTTGTTAAAAAATAAAAAGGTATTGGTCAGCAATGACCGGGGGAAATGTGAAAAGGGATAAATCACTTTATGGTAGCAAGTAGCTCTTGAACATCACACTTTCACTTCATCTCTGTGACTATTTGGGTTGGGTTATCTGCTTGATGGTTATCATATATATGGTCTATCACACCATCCATCACTTTGGTTTTGGGTCAATGCTGCCAATTCATTCAATGCCGCCGACATGTTCAAGAGAAGTCACTCAGTAAACATCATCCTTTGCAATACTCATAAACCTTCATTTTCATGACCGCCATTCCTGAACATTGTGTCATCAGTCACATTTTGTCTTCAAAATAATTACACTCATTTCATGTCATTAATGGGGGATACATCAAGGCCCTCTTGTGACGAGTCGCTTCTTGTCGACATCAGCACATTATCCTTCCTAGTTGACTCAGAAACACCCTTGCAGTACCTTGAGGCTTGCATACATCAATGTAAAGTTTCTCGCTTCCGGTGACAGGTTGACATCACAGACCTCGATCGAAAGACTTTGTATAGTGTTTGACATCAAAACATCTATTTACACCATGCAGAATGTACTATAGTACCTTGAGAATCATTATCATTATTGGTGATTTCTCTCGTGTCTGTTAGCAACTTACATCATTGGTTGGTAATCAGATGGTGTCTTCCCATGTTCAACTTCAAATCACATTTTCACATTGTTAGACTCGTACTTGAGAAAATGATTAGACGAGATAGAATACCCCGGATCTAGTTTCATCCATCCGAGCTGCGATTTCAGGAGAGTACTAAATCATTTGTATGATGGCTTTACACAGATGGTCATCTTATCATGGGTCTATATCTGTAGATGACTATCTGATTTATGTACATGTAATGAAAAGTTTATATGATGAGCATGGGTATGCCTTCCCTCATTAATTCATGAAAAATTCAAAGATATCATGATATTATGTATTGTAATTGATGCAGGTCACCGTCTACTTCAGATCCTCCTCATCACATCATAAAGCATATCACTCAACATTATCATTTTTGACTTCATGCTTTAGGGGGCAGCTGTTACAGGTCTATTTGGGCACATCACTCCTGATGATCAGATCAGTGTAAACATGGTCTATCAAACCCTAATTTAGTTGCTACATGCCCTAGACATGCCACTTCATTGAGTGCTTTCATCCATAAGAGTTTCCTGACTTCAAACCCTGCTAAAATGCTTCCTTGGCTCACCAGCTCACCCCTGGTCAGGGGTAAGTGCTCTGTGGAGCAGGTAGCCACATTCAAGGCTGCGTTGCAGAGCACCTAAGCCCACTGAAGCCTACGTTGGGCGAGAATCCTCAAAATGTTCATTGGATCCTGATTATATTCCTCCTTTCTAGAGTCTTCTAGAAGGAACCCAACTCTTATCCTATTAAGATGAGCTCGACTTAGGATAGCCTTGGATCATCTAATCCTCTATCCTCTCATCCCTTTGAACATGGAAACTAATCATCCAATTATGGAAAACCATTCAATGCCATATTAATGACAAAACCACTTGCATTCATCTATAAATTGGCCTCCCATCATAGAGCCAAGGAACTTGGATATTATAGAGAAATATTGTCGGTTTAGAGACTTGAAATCATTGTCAAGTAATGTTATGTTGCTGGATTAATGTTGCTATTGGTGTGATGAGGGTTTGGACTAAGCTGGATGAGTGACACGAAATCGAACCACATTGGGTGTAACTTCTCCTTCTATCAATCAATATAGTTGTTTGTTCATTTTCCAATACTTTTGTCTATATCTATGTTGAATGTATGTTCAAATGTTGTCGATTCCATTTTTTTATAATAAATAGATCATATGCTTTGACTGTTGTCATCTTTTGTTTATCTTGGTAGGTACTAATTGAGCGAATTCAGTTTGAGCGAAAGCAACTCAAAGGAGACCAAAGGAAGCGAAGGATCACAAGTAGGTTCCTTTATCTTATCTGTTTATTGTAGGAAAAGGTTAAACATCTTTACTTCAATTGTTCTAAGGGTAACTACCCACTTGGGGAAGATATACTTATCCGTAGGTATAAATTCTGTATAACAATGTGTTTCACACTTTTTGTTAAATCTAGTTGTAAAATCATCTCCTTCTCCTCATCCTTAATAAATAAAATAAAAATGAATTATTTAATAAATTAAGTTTTAATTAATGAAATAAAAATAAACTACTACTACTACTCAGTATATATCAATGTGATTGTGTTATTATTATTAAATTATAATGTGTTTCACACTTTTCGTTAAATCTAATTGTAAAATCTCCTCTCTCCCTCCCCTCCTCTCCTCCCTCCTCTCCCCCTCCCTCTCACAAGTGTTATGATTTTATTATTATTAGTAGATTATAATGTGTTTCACACTTTTTAATATATCTAATTGTAATTGTAAAATATAACGGAGCTGGTATAACCTCTTCCTCCTCTTCCCCTATCAATGTGATTGTGTTATTATTATTACATTATAATAATCTAATTGTAAAATATAAAAAATGCGGTTAATAGCTATGATGAGTGATTATAACTCAGAGTCTCTATCGAAGTGTATTTGGATATCCCGATCTGTCCTTGAATTCCAGATATTCATAATCAAAGGACATAACATTTATAATAAGCGCATATTGTTCTATTACAAATACAGATATATTTTAAAACAAAATCCAATATATTAAAATAATATGCTTTTGTCTTTTATGTGAATTTTTTTGAAAAAGGAATTTGGATCACATAAAAAAGGAATTTGGGTATCCAAATATGTTTAATAAATGAGATCTGGTTTACTCAAACTTCTGGATATTATAATGATTGGCATAATTGACACTGGCTGATTAGAAATTGAGTCTGGGTGATTAGAAATTTGAATGGTTGAAAGTGTTTTGTTTTTTTGGTTGGTAAATTGGTTGAAAGATTTTTAACCAGTGAAATATGTTTGGGATTGAATTACCAATTGTTTGGATATATAAAGGTTTTTCAATATGTTTTTTTTTCTAATTGTAATATTACTCATGAATCAAAATATAATAACATTACAATAAAGGGAAATAAGAATTTTTTGACAAGGGACTCATTATTTTACAAAAAAAAAAAATCGAAAAACAATAAAGTTATCAGAACGGGTATTAATTCACAAGGTACATTTGAATAGTTGATGTTGTGATTCACAATTAAAACTCATCATCAAGACAATTTGTTGAGAGAAAGCATGGATTCCGGCTAAAAAAATACAAGAGAGAATGAGAAAAAAACAATATAAATATTGACCAATAACAACAAAAACCTAAAAGCCAAAAACCTTAAATTAATAATAAATTTAAAATAATAATTATAATAATGAAAACATAAAAACCTACTCTGAAAAATAAAATACATAAATATACAAAATTCATAACAATTAGATAATAAAACTATATAATAATTACCTAAAATACTTGATATAACAAATAGTATGCTACTCCCTAATAAAAGCATAATAAAAACCTATCTATAGAAACCTAAAATATAAAGACATATCAAAAATACTCATTAAAGGGAATAAATCAATATTCTACAATAACAATATGACAATATCACAAACACTAATAATTAATTTAAACCAAGAGAGAAAAGAATTATTAAGCAAAGGAAAAAGGTTGGAATGTTAATAGAGATATAGGAACAAAATTACACTGTGAGATGAAAGGAAAGATATGAGAGGGGAAGGGAAAACAAGAAAGAAGGGGAGGAGGAAGAAGATAAGGGGAACATAGTAACAAAAGACAAAAGAAGGGGATAGGAAGAGGAGGACATAGAATCAAGGGATGATTAAGGATAAAGGAAAGGGGAAAGGAAAAGTGAGTAACGAATAGAGAAATAAGGGAATCGAGAGATAAAAACCTAGGCTTGATTATCAAGAGTAGTGTTGTGTGAGCAAGGGGATCCAACTCCTACTAAATTCTAGTCCACCATCCCTGTTGAGATTATTAGGATGCTTTATGATTTCTGATGCTTCTTAGAACCTTTGTTTGAAGTAATGGCCCTCCTTGGTAATGATCTTAGTGTCCTCAAGGCATAAGTAATGCTTAGTCTTGGAAGAATGTTCAACAAGAGTCGAGGAGTGTAACCGTTCATTCTATGCTAGATCCATGTTCCTTGATTCTTACCTTAAAGGATCATCATGTATCACCATTGTAACACATTCCACATGAACAAGTAACCTTACGTAACAACCCTGGTGAAAATTCCATGTAAAAATATATAAATACCACGGATGATAGGACACGTATTCTAAGATGAATGGTGGGCACGACATCCTAGTGGGTGTTCATTTGGTTGTTTATGGTTAAGGAAACTAGCAAATGCAATGGATAAGGCATTAAAGAGACAAAAAGGTATTTTGCCACACTTATTTATGAAAATAATGAAAATTAGGCGAAAAGGGAGTTGAAAGGTCACAGGTTGCATGTGAGGAGAAAAATGAAGGAAAATAATGGAAAATGAAGAAAATAGAAGCCTCATACATAAAAAGGATTCTAAGGATTAGTTGGCAATATTCTTCCTTTCAGAGTGAACCTTTTGTCAGTTCAGTTGTGGAACTTTCTCATTATTCTCTCTCTCTCTCTCTCATATTCTTGGAGACTTAGAGTTTTCTCAAAGCACTCTTGGTGGGTGTGACATGCTTGGATTCTTGGAGCAAGAAGGAAAAGGAAGAGAAGGAAAGCGCAATAAGGCATCAACATCAGTAACTATATCAAATTTGTTTGCAGGCACCGAGTTGCATGTATGATTTCTTCACTAGTTTTGGGAATGCATGGCATATGCATGTGGTTTCTTGGTTGTGATTTGTCATTGGCATGGAGGATTACCTGGATCGATAGTGGATTTCCTAGCCTTGCAATTTCCTAGATAGCCATGGTGATTGTGGGTTTACTTTCATTTTTTTTATTTTGGTTGGTTCTCATGTTTCCTTAGTTTGGGTTGAGTTATTAGTCCTAGAAACCTTGGTTGAACAAACGCTCTAAAATCCCTGTAACAGCTTGGGTTGAGTTACTAGTCTTGGAAGCCATGGTTGGACAAATGGTCTAGAAGCCCTTGGTGGGTTGAGTTACTAGTCCTTGAAGCCTTGGTTGGACAAACGCTCTAGAAGCCCTGTATAAGTTGTGAGTTGAGTTACTAGTTCTAAAAGCCTTATTTAGACAAACGCTCTGGAAGCCTTAGAAAGCTTGGATGGAGACCAATATAATGATGGATTTTTTGGTGATGTTCGACCGTAAGGTGGAATCACTGTTTTATGGGTTGAGGTGGATGGCCTATGGAAGCCCTAGATGAGTTTTGATTGATGTGTTCTATAATATCCCACATTCATGATTGGAATATGGTACGGAGGTGAATGGATGAAGAGAGATTTGGCTCAGCCATTCTATGATTGGGTGGTACGTGGTAGTCCCATCTCCGATTGGTTCATTGCATTCATTAATGAGAAATCCATTCCCTTGATTTTCATGTGTAAAGGTACTGATGTATTTATGGATTTTATGGTTGATATGTTTATTGTATTTCTATTCCTATTATGTTGGTTATATGCACATTTTATTACAACAACTATGTATGGCTCTCATCATGTTTTTACTTGTATGTAGATGGATAATGTGTCTATGACTTAATGGAGCATAATGCAGCAAATGGCATGAGGGAACAATGGTTCATAGAAATTCTCAAATAAGTATGAGATCCCTACACATAATTCTGTTATTTACACTTGTAGATTACATATCGATGATATGTTTGATGAAACATCTATCATGGCTAATGGGGTTCTGGTTATGATCTTGTTTAGTTTATTGTTTTTCGATTCCATTTCCTTAAAGTCATCGAGGAGGTTGAATCTTATCCATAGTTGCCTCTCGTCGCATGTTTGCCCTGGCTAGCCAGTTGCTTGGGTAGATATGGGAGGATGGTGTTACAGAGTGGTATCAGAGCTTCCGAGTTCAAACACTTGGATTGAATGGGCTCTACCATAGTGAAATGAAGAACAAAGGTTTAGATTATAGACCTTTCTTTCATATATGTTACAACTTTTATTCTGTGGCATATTAGAAGTTTAAAAATTGTCCATATTGAAGGTAACTCCCACTGATAATGTGTTCAAAAGTTCAGATATTGGTTCACAATACTTTAGGAATTATGTTCTAAGGAAGATGACCTTCATGAATGCACCTTTAAACAAGTCGTGTTGGAATTTATGCAATAAATTATATTTTGTAGGCTTTCAGAAGATGAAAAATTGTCCACATTAAGGGGGAATTCCACTAATTATGTGGTGGAAATTTCAGATATTGGGTCACAATATTTTAGGAGATATGAGTAGAGGGAGTCGAGCCTTCTAAATGCTCCTAAAATCAGGCCTAACACAAGTCACGCTGACATTTTTGTTATAACTTTTCTTCTAGGCACCCTCAAGAGCTAAATTGTTTCCAAAATGAGGGGAAATCCAACGGATATTGTGAAAAAAATTTCAGACATGTATTCTCTATATTTTATGAGATATGACTAGTGGAAGTCGAGCTTTCTGGATACTCCTAGAATTATACACCAAAGAGGATTGTGTTGGTATTTTTGTTATAACTTTTCATATATGAAATCTCAGAAGTTGAAACTTGAACCATAGTGAGGGAAAATACCATTGATCATATGGTTCAATTTCCATAACTTGTACTACTACAGTTTAGGATATATGAATTGAATCATTCACTATATTAGTTGTATGCAAAGTGTTTGATGAAATACTTAAATGGTTCAATGATTAAGTGCATACAAATTGTTTGATAAAATTCCCCAATGAGTATGTTGTTTATGGTTGGGGATAGTATTGATGTGTAATAGTATTGTTGTAGTTCATATATGCTTACTCATATGCAAATAGTTTGCTATGTTAGTTTGCATGTAAAGTGTTTGAAGAAATGCTTACATGCAATTGTAATAGTATAGTAGTTGTTTGAAGAAAATGTAAAAGTATGGTAATTGTTTGAAGAAAATGTTATTTTTTTTGGATGGGATAGTGTTACTAGGAATAGTGTCCACTCGGAGCTGCTATTCCCACTAAGACTGGTAGCTATCTTAGAAACAAACAAGTAAAGTCTACTTTCGTTTTCCTTTATGAAAATAGATAAGAGTGGAACAAAGGAGACCAACCTTAGTCTTGCACTTGATTTCCTTGTTTGATTCCTCTCATTCCTGATAGAGCTTTGCCACTTCTTCTTTGTCTGCCCAGCTTCAAAGAGTACTTGTGGAATCAAAGAAACATACTACTATCGAAGAACAGAGATCTATATTCATAAATAACACAGGACCAGATATGTGTTAACCATACAAATGCATATATAAACAAGCATGCAAGAATATGGAGGAACACTTGAATAGCTTTATTGAGATCAAGAATAGCAAGAGGATTACAACCATATGTTCTGACCCAGCATCATCCTCCAGCAAGAAAGCCCTTCTTCACCTCAAGTAAATCTTAGATCACCCAGCACTATGAGGTTACACCAGAAAACCAACAACACTTCTCTACAAGATACAAGATTCCAGCCTCTGGATCTTTGTGATGAGGGATCCATATATAGATGATTGTAGGGGGGTGAGTCATCTTCTGGGGTCTTGATTAGTTTCCTCTCATTCTGGAGCGCGTGCAACAAAGCAAGATACGACGATGAGACCCCTAATAGCAAACGTGGTTTCTTTTCGTAAAGACGGGTACCTCAGCACTCCAATTCACTCCTCGCTTGTGTCAAACTGGAGTTGATGGCCACTCCGCGGGTCCCACGAGCCAAGAGAGGGTCTCCAAATACAATTTTCACCCTTCAATGTCGTTTCAATCGGGCATGGTGTTCGGGCATGCATGAATTCTTCCGGGCATCATGATGCTTCCACATTGGGGTGTCGCGTCCTTCTCGTAAAGCCTGTCAGACAGAAGATATCAAACCCTACCTTCTATTATTACACCCGCACAAGGCACATATATATAAGCTTGGTTACCCTAGTTACAGGGGCCATAGTCGAACATGCTTATGCATCCTCGCTTCGGGCTTATAAGACTCGATAGTTCCTGATTCCACTTGGAGAATGATGATCTCTTACTCATCCCTGGTCGAAAACAGAGAGGCAAGTGTTAGAGGGGAAGCTTCTGGAAGATTCCATGATCTTCCACCTCGCAAATTGTCCCTACCATTTTTCCATTCCCGACCATTGCACCCTACAGAGGGGCCATTTAGTATGCATCGCACCCTTTACACAGGGAAGGTGATATGCATAGCACCCTCTGCACTGGGTATTCAGTATGGTCCAGTTTTGACCATTTCTGAGCAGTTTTTAGTGGAGAACTTGTGGGAGATGATGTAATCAGTTGAACTTGTTCCTTTAGGCAATGAAGCAACACTTTTAGGGACTTAGGAGCCCTTAGTTTATGGACATTTATGATTGGGGTTGCAGTGCCCAAAAATGTCTATAACAGTTGCCCCCTAAAGCATGA